>SJYC01007320.1:0-21272 GCA_006408675.1 Madoqua kirkii | reverse complement strand
TTTGTTATAAATCTAGTGTCTAAAATAATGTGGGTCTCTTTCTGGAGTCTCCATTGTGTTTAATTATTTTCCTTGTCTATTCTTGTGCCCATAAGACATTTATTATTCATAATAAATCTTGATATCAAGATTCCCAAGTCTTTCCACTTTGTTCAAATGGGAAAATTATAGATCTATCACTCTCTCATGAACATAATGAAACAAATTATTAACATTTGAATCTAAAATATATCAAAAGGAGAGTAGATTATGACCAAGGGGATTTTATTCCAAGAATTCAAAGTTGTATTAATGTTGAAAGGTCATTCGATGGAATATACTGCATTAATTTTTAAAAAAAGAGGATAAAAAACCATTGGATCACTTCAATAGGTGTAGAAAAGTCCTTTGATGAAATTCAACATTCATTCATGATAACATAAAAACATAATAACATTTGGCATACTAGCATAAGAGGGGAACATTATTAATATGATACAGTGTAGCTACAATATTTGAATCTAAAATATATCAAAAGGAGAGTAGATTATGACCAAGGGGATTTTATTCCAAGAATTCAAAGTTGTATTAATGTTGAAAGGTCATTCGATGGAATATACTGCATTAATTTTTAAAAAAAGAGGATAAAAAACCATTGGATCACTTCAATAGGTGTAGAAAAGTCCTTTGATGAAATTCAACATTCATTCATGATAACATAAAAACATAATAACATTTGGCATACTAGCATAAGAGGGGAACATTATTAATATGATACAGTGTAGCTACAAAAGTCCTACAAGAGAAAATCACTACTTATGCCTAACAATAGCTAGTGAAATTTTGAAGAACCAGTGAATGTTGGTTTAAATGGAATTAAATTTTATATTAGTTTAAATGGAATTAAACTATGTCCAAAGTCATAGTTAACATGTCTGACCAAGAGAAAGAGCCCAAAACTACTGGACCATACATGCAAGGATATTTGAAATATTTAACATCTTGTACCTCTCACATGCATGCATCAGATATAAATACATATTGGGAAAAACAAGGAAATTTATATTTTTAGAGTATTGAAATATGTGAGGTTTTGAAGAGAGGAGGAAGAATAAATTCTATAGGTAAAACTTAAAAGATGCTAGCTCTAGAAAAGCCACAGACAGGGAGAAAATATTTGCAATAATCTCATAAAGAACTGCTGTCTAAAATACACAAGAAAATATTAAAACTCAACAATAACCAAACATTTTAATTTTAAATATGGGCCGAAGAGTTTGACACCTCATCAAAGAAGATACACAGATGGCAAGTAAGCATATAAAAAGATGCTCCATATCAGACCACCAGGGAAATGCAAATTATGCAAATTAAAACAATGAGATACCACTCTACACCTACAAGCACTGCCAAGATTCAGAACATTGACAAATGTTTGTGGACAAATAATTTGGGATATTCTGGAAGAAATCTAATGAAAACAGGCATTGCCCTTACCATACCAGTGTACTTTGTGGATTTCTAAGGAGTGTATATGCTGAGTTTCTCAAACTTATTTGACCAGAGAAACTTTTGAAAAGTGTTGGAAATGCTGGCCAAAGTAAATGTGTGACTCTCAAGTCTTCTATTGGAGTCTCCTGTCCTATTGGCCTGCCTCAATTTGTGATATATATGTACATGTATTCCACTTCTGAGGTCTTGATGATTATATAGTGATTATTTAAACATGACAGTGATGGTGATAATTGCATGGAAATCATGCCTGTATACATACACTGGGCTTCCCTGGTGATTCAGACAGTAAAGCATCCACATGCAATGTGGGAGACATGAGTATGACCCCTGGGTTAGGAAGATACATACACTATGCTGAGAGTGAGAACTACATTTTCACTTTTCTAAGAGTTTATTTTAGCATGTACATTGGAGTCTATAGGTCTTCAAGACTGAAGATCTGTGTGATCAGAAGTAGTTCTTTTCACATAGCTTTCCTATGAGACCTTTGTTCTTGGTCATTATTGGGGTTGGTATTAATTGTCCTATTAGGAATATAGAGTCTCTAAGGTTCCATTCCAGACTTGATATCAATTCCTGCTATAGTAACAAACTTTAGTTTATTCTGGCTCCAGAAATAAACACTACCACCTCAGCTTGGTCTTGGGTTTAGAGATATGTATTTAGAACCTTGTGGTTTGGAAAGCTCATGGATAAGCATCACTTTCCTGGCTTATTTAACTAGTTAGAAGAGTGAAGGACAAAATTTTCAGAGGTGAGGAAATAATGAAAACCACATAATTTCTCTTGCTTATTTACACATTCTACAAGTTATCTATATAAAGACAAAATAATCATTACTTTCTACAATCGCTGGTGTCAGTCTTCCTTAAGCCACCCTGGCCAATAATAATTCTCCCAGCTTTCATGTCCATTGTCTATAATGTGTTTTCATTTCTGGATACCATTTTAAACTTACTATTTTAGAAGGGATCTCAATTTGAAGTAAGCTGTTTGTACAGATCCTTTAATTTTGAAGAATGTACATTCAGGATGGGTAAGTGCAAAACAGAAAACAAAGAAAGTGTGCTTTCTCTAGAGTTGGAAGAATTTCCTTCTCACCCTTAGCTTTCGTAAATTATTTCCACTTATACAGTTTGTTAAGGTATTGAAGATATGAACTCTTCTGATACAGTCATAGATTTGCATTCATACATAGATGTATGTTTATGTTGTGTTTGTATGTATGTGTTTTTTCTCCCCTTAGTCTTGGAATCATTTTATTTTCTCAAGAGTGGTAGAGAATTGAAGAGACTCCATTCATATTTAAATATATGCAGTTTAAAATGTGGGATGCAGTAAACTGTGATGCTCATGCATTCAATTTTCCTAGGGACAAGTTGCATGAATGGCATTGGGTTAACGAGTGAGTTAAATATATATGGGCATCATCACTGTATCAGAAGAAATACTTGGAGATTTTATCTATCTACCAATCTATCTTAAAAAAACACCTCTAACATTTCTGGGAGGTATTTTAGAGCTTTACATTTTTAAAAATGAGTCTTCTGATATTGCTGCTGATGACATTAAAATTCACTGACTAAATAATGGGGAGTTGGTGCAGCAGTTCAATAACGTAGGTCCTTTGAAATAGATACTTGGTTTTTAAATTAACATTATTATATGTAGTTATGTTGCTTTGTGTTTAAATATATGTTTTAGACATGTTTTTTGCTAGTTCAGAGGAAGAGTGGTTTAGTAGAATTAGCAAAGTTATTAGTTTCTTCAAAACATATTTATTTGGCTTTGACTATGTTAAAAAAAAAAAGACCTGTATGCTAAGGATAATACAAAAGATATTTAAGATAGATATCTTAGCCCATTGAGAGGTTACTTTCCATTTTATAACACTTGGCATGCTTAATGAAAAAGGTTCTTGTGCATTTTGACACAGTGTTACGAAGTAATTCAGGATTTCAGAAGATAAGTGTATTGCACAGTAAGGATGCGAGTGCATCTTAGATGTTGATATAGAGATGAACATTAACAGGTAAGTAGAGTTTGTCAAGGGTGAAAGAAGTGTGTTCAAAGACACTCAAAGAAGGAGACTTGGAGTTAGCAAGCAGTTTCAGTACATTCTAACTTTATGGAAACAGAGAGACTGATTTGGCCAGAACAAGTTCTAAATGATGGGACATAATTCTGAAAGCAGAAAGGGAAACTGAAATTGTACAGAGCCTTAAAGTCAATTTTTACATTCTAAGAAATAGAAGTTGTATCTTGATAAATATCCCATTGTTGTATGATTCTGACAATCATGCACAGGAAGGTAATGAAGAATACAAACCAAAGATATGAGATCATCTAGAATGTGTCGCCATCTAGGATTGTATGAATTAAAAAGTCTTCTTAGAAAATTAAATGAAATAAGAATATATTGGTTAAAATGCATGAATGTAATCATCACATTCAAACTTGTATTTGGATAGTTATGTTATCCAAATGATGAATACAATTGATAGAATACTGCAAAGTGAAAAATTTTTTTGTCAGGGAAAGTACTGAAGGTTTCCAATTATAGCAGAACTAAAGAGCCTCTTGATGAAAGTTAAAAAGGAGAGTGAAAAAGCTGGCTTAAAACTCACCATTCAGAAAACTGAGATCATGGCATCTGGTCACATCACTTCATGGCAAATAGATGGGGAAACAATGGAGACAGTGATAGACTTTTTTTTCAGCGTGGGGCGGGGGGAAGGGGTGGACTACAAAATCACTGCAAATGGTGACTGTAGCCATGAAATTAAAAGATGCTTGCTCCTTGGAAGAAAAGTTATGACCAACCTAAACAGCATATTACAAAGCAGAGACCTTACTTTACCAATAAAGGCCCATCTAGTCAAAGGTATGGTTTTTCCAATAGTTATGTACGGATGTGAGAGTCAGACTATAAAGAAAGCTGAGTGCCAGAGAATTGATGCTTTAACCTGTGGTGTTGGAGATGACTCTTGAGAGTCCTTTGGACTGCAAGGAGATCCAACCAGTCCATCCTAAGGAAATAAACCCTGAATATTCATTGGAAGGACTGATGCTGAAGCTGAAACTCCAATATTTTGGCCACCTAATGTGAAGAATCGACTCATTAGAAAAGACCCTGACACTGGGTAAGACTGAAGGTAGAAGGAGAAGGGGACAACAAAGAATGAGATGGTTGGATGGCATCACTGACACAATCGACATGAGTTTGAGTAAGCTCTGGGAGTTGGTGATGGACAGGGAGGCTTGGCATGCTATAGTCCATGGGATTGCAAACAGTCGGACATGACTGAGCGACTGAATTGAGGTATCTCCAAATTGGATAACTTAAGAAGATGTGTGACAAATAAAAGTAGAATTGAATCATGCTTGACATTCTTATCCATTCAGCTTTTTTAAAATCATCAACAGAGATATGTATATCTAGTATTTTCTCTACAAAAAAATTTTCAGCTTTCATGCTCCTCTGTAGATGACATGCAATTTTTCAAGAAATAAACCTGTGACCCATTATTGACACTTCCTTCTCACTTTCCACATACAGAGTCTCAAGTGTGTCTAGACTTAGTCTGTAGAGTCTAAAAATATAAATCTTCCCTGCTACCACCAAGCCATCTGTTTCCTGAAGTATTGCAACAGCCTCGTAACCAGTTCCCTTGTTCATTCACTACTTGTCAATCCATTCTGCAATCTGAGGCCAGCTGTTTTTTAAACACAAACAACATGAGCACAAAAGAATGGATGTCAGGCAGGGGTGGACCACAAAATCACTGCAAATGGTGACTGTAGCCATGAAATTAAAAGATGCTTGCTCCTTGGAAGAAAAGTTATGACCAACCTAGACAGCATATTACAAAGAAGAGACATGACTTTGCCAACAAAGGCCCATCTAGTCAAAGGTATAGTTTTTCCAGTAGTCATGTATGGATGTCAGAGTCAGACTATAAAGAAAGCTGAGTGCCAAAGAATTGATGCTTTTGAACTGTGGTGCTGGAAAAGACTCTTGAGAGTCCTTTGGACTGCATGGAGATCCAGCCAGTCCATCCTAAGGAAATAAACCCTGAATATTCATTGGAAGGACTGATGCTGAAGCTGAAACTCCAATATTTTGGCCACCTGATATGAAGAATCGACTCATTTGAAAAGACCCTGATGCTGGGAAAGACTGAATGTAGAAGGAGAAGGGGACAACAAAGGATGAGATGGTTGGATGGCATCACTGACACAATCGACATGAGTTTGAGTAAGCTCTGGGAGTTGGTGATGGACAGGGAGGCTTGGCATGCTATAGTCCATGGGATCGCAAACAGTTGGACATGAATGAGTGACTTAACTGAGGTATGTTCAAATTGGATAACTTTAGAAGAAGATGTGTGACAAAAAATCAAAAGTAGAATTGAATCATGCTTGACATTCTTATCCATTCAACTTTTTAGAAATCATCAACAGATATGTATATCTAGTATTTTCTCTACAAAAATTTTTCAGCTTTCATGCTTCTCTGTAGATGACATGCAATTTTTCAAGAAATAAACCTGTGACCCCTTATTGACACTTCCTTCTCACTTTCCACATACAGAGTCTCAAGTGTGTCTAGACTTAGTCTGTAGAGTCTGTCTAAAAATATAAATCTTCCCTGCTACCACCAAGCCATCTGTTTCCTGAAGTACTGCAACAGCCTCCTAACCAGTTCCCTTATTCATTCACTACTTGTCAATCCATTCTGCAATCTGAGGCCAGCTGTTTTTTAAACACAAACATCATGAACACAAAAGAATGGATGCTTTTGAATTACAGTGGTGCAGAAGACTCTTGAGAGTCCCTTGGACAGCAAGAAGATCAAACCCATCAGTCCTAAAGGAAATTAACTTCAAATATTCACTGGAAGTACTAATGCTGAGGCTCCAGTACTTTGGCCACCTGATGCAAAGAGCCAACTCATTGGAAAAGACTGCTAGGAAAGATTGAAGGCAAGAGGAGAAGGGGGTGACAGAGGATGAGATAGTTGGATGACATCACCAACTCAGTGGACATGAGTTTGAGCAAGCTCCAGAAGATAGTGATGAATAGAAAAGCCTGGCACCCTACAGTTCACGAGGTCATAAAGAATCGGACATGACTTAGCAAATGAACAAAAACAACATGTCAGTTATTGACTCCCTCCTGACATTCATTACCCCTTGACCTATTTATAAATTCCTCAAAGGCTAACGTTACGGTGCTTTGGATAAATACAAATCTCAAACATATCTCTTGATTATTTTGTTTGCTTACTATTGCAGTCTAACCATAAGACACTTTGCCTATAATTTTCTTTATTTAGCGATATTTCTCAGATATTTCTCAGCTTTTCAATGTTTTTTCGGCTTAAAACCTTACCAAGCTACTTCCTCTGCTGAAAATAGTGCTTCCTTATTTTATCCACTAGTTAGCTCTTCTTCGCTCTCTGTTTCACTTGATAAAATATGCTGTCATTTTTAAAATGCACTGCATCTTTATCTCCTTTCCAAAAATGGTGGTTTTTGTCAATTATCATTAAATTCTTCAGCAGCAAGTTAGTGATTACTATGAAATGAAAATGTTAGAAGTTAGTGACATATCACAAAGGAATCAAACAGACTTGATATTCTGCTACTATATAATACAAAGTTATATAAAAAATCATAATATTCCAATAAGTTTTATGAAATAAATGAAAATTTTGAGAAGCTTTGTGTCCTTTAATCAATATAAAAATAAAATATCTGATTAAAAACAAAATGTTGTTAATGAGGAGCTAAACATTTCCTTGTAACTTACAGCAATGCTTCTCTCTGAAGACTCTGTAACACCATTTAAACTACCCATTTTTTTCATTATGAAAGAATTTTGAGAGAAAACTATATATATAGATAATATCTAATAACTAATTAAAGGTCTATGATGATTAGGTTTTTCACATTACCCTTAGCATGACTTTGAGAATTGCATGTGTTACTGTAGAGTATGGAAATAATTATATAATTTTTTTCAAAAAATATTCTTATAGCGATTTTTATTATTGACAACTGATAGAATGTCTACAAAGATGTTTTTTGATTGGATAACATCTCTTTATTTTCTTTAACTTACAAGCTTACAGGATGTTATTGGGGAATAAGAGGGTGGATTTATAAGAAAAAATGAAACACTTTGGAGAACAGAGCAATAATTAATGATTAATCATTTCTTATACAGTCCACTTTATGTCATCATATGTTTAACAGTTTTCTGTAAGCTCTTGCACACTTTTAATTTCCTCCTAGAGACTAATGGTTCTCTCTCTTCCCCCAAATGGCACACCCCTCTTATCTCACCTTCAGGATCAATTTCTCCCAACTGTATTTCTGATCTTAACTGTTTCTCACTCTCTGACTTCTATATTTTTACATGCGCCTCTCTCCTTTTCAAGAGCAGGGTGATGACGACGATTAATGAGAGTGTGGCAGGGGATTTCATACTGGTGGGCTTCTCTGACCACCCGCAGCTTGAGAAGATCCTCTTTGTGGTTGTGTTAATCTCCTATCTCCTGACACTGGTTGGCAGCACAACAATCATCTTGATCTCTTATCTGGATCCCACGCTTCACACACCCATGTATTATTTTCTGACCCATCTCTCCTTTGTTGACGTCTGCTTTACCACCAGCATCGCTCCCCAACTGCTATGGAACCTCCGTGGTCCATACAAGACCATCAGTCCTACAGGCTGTGCCATTCAACTCTACGTATCCCTGGCACTGGGATCCACTGAAAGCGTTCTCCTAGCTGTCATGGCATTTGATCGCTATGCTGCTGTTTGTCGACCACTCCATTATGCCACAGTTATGCACTCACGACTTTGCCAGTCTCTGGTGGGAATAGCATGGTTGAGTGGAGTGGGCAACACCCTAATTCAGAGCACCATCACCCTTCGGCTGCCCCGCTGTGGGAACCGCAGGATTTACCACTTCATCTGTGAGGTGCCTGCCATGGTCAAGTTGGCCTGTGTAAACATTCATGCCAATGAGGTCCAGCTCCTCATGGCTTCCTTGGTGTTTCTTTTCCTCCCTCTGACACTTATCTTGATCTCATATGGATGCATTGCTCAAGCAGTAATGAGGATCAGGTCAGCTCAAGCCTGGCGAAAAGCCCTTGGCACTTGTGGGTCCCACCTCTTGGTAGTAACTCTCTTCTATGGAACAATCACAGCTGTCTATATCCAGCCCAACAGCTCTTATGCCCACAGTCAAGGAAAGTTCATAACCCTTTTGTATACTGAGATCTCTAGTCTTTCCCATTCTGTTGTTTTCCTCTATTTCTTTGCATTGATTGCTGAGGAAGGCTTTCTTATCTCTCCTTGCTATTCTTCGAAACCCTGCATTCAAATGAGTTTATCTTTCCTTTTCTCCTTTGCCTTTTACTTCTCTTCATCAGGATCATCTAGATTCTTACTGGCTTTAATTCTAGAGCCTCAGTAGGCATACTTGCAACATGTGATTCTTCTATAAGTGTGGCTTTTGAATATACTTAATAGAAGCTAATCCTAAGGAATCATTCAACAAAGATAAGAAACTCTAGCTGAATATAATACAAAGTTAAATGGAATTGTCAAAAAATATTCAACCATATTAGAGAAGAAAAACATGATGAAGTCAGAAGCCATTGATAAGGTAACTTAAGTCTTATATCTAAACTGTATTTCTCTATTCATAAGAAAAACTTTGGTTAGTATTAATTTGCAACCATATGGACTGTAACCTGTCAGGCTCCTCTCTCTATGCAATTCTCCAGGAAATAATACTGGAGTAGGTAATCTTTCCCTTCTCCAGAGGATCTTCCCAACCAGGGATTGAACTCAAGTCTCCTGCATTGCAGGCATATTCTTTACTGTCTGAGCCACCAGGGAATCCTAATAATTATTATTGTAGTAATCCAATACTCTTGCCTGGAAAATCCCATGGACAGAGGAGCCTGGTAGGCTGCAGTCCATGGGGTCGCTAAGAATTGGAAACGACTGAGCGAATTCACTTTCACTTTTCACTTTCATGCATTGGAGAAGGCAATGGCAACCCACTCCAGTGTTCTTGCCTAGAGAATCCCAGGGGCAACAGAGCCTGGTGGGCTTCCATCTATGGGGTCGCACAGAGTTGGACATGACTGAAGCGACTTAGCAGCAGCAATATTCAAAATAAATTATTTCATTTATGGTTTAGGGCAGCCAAAGGTCTAATAAGCAATATGATTACCCAAATAATTTAAATTCTTATTATTTCAAATAGACACCACATTTTAAAAAAATAATAAAAATGACACTGTTATGCCCAGTATTGCATGTATTTCCTTTTCTTTGTGCTTATTTTCCTGGGGGTAAGGGGCTTGACATTTGCCTCCTCATTTGTCCATCTACTAAAGAGCCTATGTTCAAGTCCAGCATAGCTTCCTCTCCTCTCTTGAACTTTCTTCCCAACTCCTCTCCCTTAGCCCCATAATAGTCACTTACATGCCCCTTCCACTGTGTTTCCACCACTCTATAACTGCTGTTTGAACACTTACACTACTCCCAAGGACAATTAATTGTTCATGTCTTCCTAAGCATAGTCTCAGACACAGACACAGAGTGAAGAATTTTATGAATGCTAAGCTTTACTCTGGCTGTCCATATATTCTGCCCATTGGCACATACTCTGTTTTCTGAAGTTAATTATGGATAAATCTCTCTTCCTCAAATATCTCAAATATTAGGCTAGGCTACTTTTCTCTCAATCTGATCATTATCGATTCTTGACAAAATATTCCTTGTTCTTTTTGTGGGTGTACCACAGCTTATCTTGTTCTTCTGAAATGTCATCAACCAAAATTCTAAACAATTTTTTCCATGAAAATTGTCAGAAGAACGAAGAGGTTTTACCTCCATTCCTCTGGACTTTTATCTGTTTATTAGCGTCATCTGAGCTTATGCTTATATATTTGTTCATAATACATTATTGTTTACTTCTCATTAACATTTGATGTCAGAATATAAAAAAACAATAGCATGCTTTTTTAGGCTCCAAATTATTAAGAACAGCAAATGTACTGGGGGCATTCACCAAAGAGTATGTATAAAATGTGTGGTTTTGCATATACATGAACCCATGTACACTCACAGAAGTACACACATTCAAATTCATACTGAATAGCATAGAAATAGGATTCTAGATATATTCAGCTCCTAGTACAGTCATCTAAACTAGGTTCAAAATTACAATTTTCTTTAATATCTGTTTCTCAATTTTCCCATTTGTAAAAGGATGTGATAATAATACCTCCCTATTTGGGTTGCAACGAAGAATAAGTGGATTAATTCCCTTAAAAGAACTTAGAAAAATGGCAAAGTATTTAATACTGCTACAGCAGTATCTATATATAATATAGTCACACTGTCATAATAAATTTACCTTCATATATACTCTCTCTTATCTTTCTGTATGCAGGTCAAGAAGCAACAGTTAGAACTGGACATGAAACAGTGGACTAGTTCAAACTTGAGAAAGGAGTATGTCAAGGCTGTATATTGTCACCCTGCTTAATTAACTTATACGCAGAGTAAATTATGTGAAATGCTGGGCTGGATGAAGCACAAGCTGGGAATCAAGTTTGCCAGGAGAAATATCAATAACCCAGATATGCAGATGACACCACCCTTATGGCAGAAGTTGAAGAGGAACAAAAGAGCCTACTGATGAGGATGAAAGAGGAGAATGAAAAAGTTGGCTTAAAAGTCAATATTCAAAAAACAAAGATCATGGCATCTGGTCCCATCACTTCATGGCAAATAGATGAGGAAACAGTGGAAACGGTGACAGACTTTATTTTCTTGGGCTCCAAAATCATTGCAGATGGTGACTACAGCCATGAAATTAACAGACACTTGCTTCTTGCAAAAAAAAAACCTATGACAAATCTAGACAGTGTATTCAAAAGCAGAGACATTACTTTGCCGACAAAGGTCCATCTAGTCAAAGCTATTGTTTTTCCAGTGGTCATGTATGGCTGTGAGAGTTGGAGCATAGGGAAGACCGGACACCGAAGAACTGATGTTTTTGAAATGTAGTGTTGGAGAAGACTCTTGAGAGACCCTTGGACTGCAAGGGGATCCAACCAGTCAATCCTAAAGAAATAAATCCTGAGTATTCTTTGGAAGGACTGATGCTGAAGCTCCAATACTTTGACCACCTGATGCAAAGACTTGACATTAGAAAAGACCCTGATGCTGGGAAAGATTGAAGGCAGGAGGAGAAGGGGACAACAGAGGACAGGATGGTTGGATGGCATCACTGATTCAATGGACATGAGTTTGAACAAGCTCAGGGAGATGGTGAAGGATAGGGAAGCCTGGCATTGCTGCAGTCCATGGGGTCACAAAAAGTTGGACGTGACTGATCGACTGAATAATAACCACAACACTCTCTCTTGTAGAATTTGATGTCACGATCCATAATTGAAAATGAAAGTGAAAGTTAAATCACTCAGTCGTGTCCAGCTCTTTTAGATCCCATGTACTGCAGCCCATCAGGCTTCTCCATCCATGGGATTCTCCAGGCAAGACTACTAGAGTGGGTTGCCATTTCCTTCTCCAGGGGATCTTCTTGACCAAGGGATCAAAACAAAGTCTCCCACACTGCAGGCATATGCTTTAACCTCTTAGCCACTAGGGAAGCCACCCAGATCCATAATTATCCACCCCCCCCCCATTTATTATCTTCATCTCCAGTTCATTTTCCATGATTAAAACAGAAAAGCAAAAATACATATGTACATAAAAATGTCACTAGATGTTCACAAAATTTAGGATCAGTTAAGAAAATAAGATATCAGAAGTAGTTAAGGTCTGTGAGTGTTTTTAAATATTTAAACTGACAAACAATGATACTCTGTCTAGAAATAAATGCTAAATCATACAGAAATAAACACATAGGTCACACTGGAGGTAAGGATACAAGCAACTGCAGTCAAATTCTCTTCTCTGTCCCTGTCACTTAGAATAATGCCAAATCAGGTAATATCTGATGTTTTTTTTCACTACACGTCTACTATTTTCAGGATTTTTTCAATGCTGACCTTTGTCTGGAGATCCTGAGATCCGTATAATAGAAGTCAGATTTATGTACATACAAAGAAAGTTTAATTTCAATCATTGTCTACAGAAAGAGAGTGAGATGCTCAAGGACTTTCCTGGTGGGGCTCAATGGTAAAGAATTCACCTGCCAAAAAAAGAGACATGGGTTCGATTCCTGGTTCAGGAAGATCCCCTGGAAGAGGAAATGGCAACTCACTTTAGTGTTCTTACTTTGGAAATCTCATAGACAGAGGAGCCTGGTGGGCTACAGTTTATGGGGTCACAAAGAGTCACACATGACTCAGTGACTAAACAATCCATCTACTGCCTTGGAACTCAATGTGATGGCTGACTCACATAGCAGCTCACACAGTAAGGATGAGTGTCTCCTTTGGGGAGCAAAATTTTAAGTTTGTATGCCTTTTCTTTACAGTGCAAAGCCTGGCTTGGTACTAATAGTCTTCTGTTTACTTTCCCTAAGACAGTGCTGAATGCTCAAATTTGTGTGTTTTCTCCCAGTCCCAGAGTTGGATCAGCTTTCTGCACAAACTCTGCAGCCATCTACAAAGGCTTGCCTCCAATGAATACACAAAGCTGGCCACTGGCTAGAGAAGTGTGTGGGTGAGGCATGCAGAGCCTCTGGAATACCCATGAGGAATCTTCAGATAAGGCATCCTCAGTGACTCAAGGCCAGGCTTCCTACGGGGGTCCAGAACTTAGTTAGTAGCATCCTTGTCTCTTTGATGCACTCCAAGAGCCCTGGCTGCTGTTCTCCCAGCCTTTTCCTACCCACTAGTCATGCTACAGCCCTCAGTATTCTAAAAAAAGTGGGTCTCTTTGGCAGCATCCCACACTGCCCAGGAAGCTGGGCGCTCACTCCCTTGTCTCACTTTTCCCCCATGGGAGAGATTACAGGCCAAGAATATCTCTCTTGGCATGAACTGAGCCACCATGAGGAAGAGGTGACACAAGTAAAGTGAAACTGTTCTTTGACCTTTGTCAATGCCTCTGGATTCCTGGAGTTCCATAAAGAAAGTCTCAAAAATACTGTTACTGGGGGGAAGATGGTAGAAAACGTCTGTTTCACCAATTTGATGATTTCACATTCTGTTTACACATTATTTTTCTGATATGCTTAGTTCTTTGTGCATGTTTTCCTTTACCCTCAAACTGTATGCAAGACAGCAAAAGAGACTCAGATGTATAGAACAGTCTTTTGGACTCTGTGGGAGAGGGAGAAGGTGGGATGATTTGGGAGAATGGCATTGAATCATGTATAATATCATATAAGAAATGAATTGCAGTCCAGACTCGAAGCAGGATACAAGATGCTTGGGGCTGGTACACTGAGATGACTCAGAGGGATGGTATGTGGAGGGAGGTGGGAGGGGAGTTCAGGATTGGGAACACATGTACACCTGTGGTGGATTCATGTTGACATATGGCAAAACCAATACAATATTGTGAAGTAATTAGCCTCCAATTAAAATAAATAAATTTAAATTTAAAAAATTTTAATGATCACTTTTAAACATATTTTTCTACAAACTGTGAGAAGATATTAGAATATTTAAATGTTTTTATTTATCATTTCCTAGCTCTCATACTCTTCTAAGTTTTTAAATAATTTATAATTTTGGCTATTTTGTATATACCAATTAATCTGTTCAACAAAGATTATTAACTTAATTTCATCTGCATATAATAACATCCTTATTTTTAATCTATCATAGTATATATATATATATAAATTTCACATATTTGTATGTAATGTCTTCTATTAGATTGGTTTTTGTAAGACATAATAAACTGGGACCAATTTCAGGATCCTCTCAGAGTCATAAGTAGGTAAAAATTTCCTTTATCCTCCTCTGTCTAACTTCAGACATTTTATAATTCAATTCAGTTCAGTTCAGTCTCTCAGTCATGTCCAACTCTTTGTGACCCCATGAACCGCACCACGCCAGGCCTCCCTGTCCGTCACCAACTCCCGGAGTCCACTCAATTCCATGTCCATTGAGTCAGTGATGCCATCCAACCATCTCATCCTCTGTCATCTCCTTCTCCTCCTGCCCTCACCTTCCCAGCATCAAGGTCTTTTCCAATGAGTCAACTCTTTCCATGAGGTGACCAAAGTATTGGAGTTTCAACTTTAGCATCAGTCCTTCCAATGAACACTCAGGACTGATCTTTAGGATGGACTGGTTGGATCTCCTTGCAGTCCAAGGGACTCTCAAGAGTCTTCTCAAACACCACAGTTAAAAGTATCAGTTCTTTGATGCCCAGCTTTCTTTATAGTCCAGCTATCACATTTTATAATTACTCTCCATAAAATCCATGTTCGTTGTAAAATGTTGTTTAAATGTCCCTGGAAACTTATTCCACTATCCTCTTTACACAAGGTGTTCACAGAATTACTCAATAAAATGTTTTGTAGATGAATAATTTGGGATATTCTGGAAGAAATCTAATGAAAACAGGCATTACCTTTACCATACCAGTGTACTTTGTGGATTTCTAAGGAGTGTATATGCTGAGTTTCTCAAACTTATTTGACCAGAGAAACTTTTGAAAAGTGTTGAAAATGCTGGCCAAAGTAAATGTGTGACTCCCAAGTCTTCTGTTGGAGTCTCCTGTCCTATTGGCGTGCCTCAATTTGTGATATATATGTACATGTATTCCACTTCTGAGGTCTTGATGATTATATAGTGATTATTTAAACATGACAGTGATGGTGATAATTGCATGGAAATCATGCCTGTATACATACACTGGGCTTCCCTGGTGATTCAGACAGTAAAGCATCTACATGCAATGTGGGAGACATGAGTATGACCCTTGGATTAGGAAGATACATACACTATGCTGAGAGTGAGAACTTCATTTTCACTTTTCTAAGAGTTTATTTTAGCATGTACATTGGAGTCTATAAGTCTTCAAGACTGAAGATCTATGTGATCAGAAGTAGTTCTTTCCACATAGTTTTCCTATGAGACCTTTGTCCTTGGTCACTATTGGGCTTGGTATTAATTGTCCCTTTAGGAATAAAGAGTCTCTAAGGTTCCATTCCAGACTTGATATCAATTCCTGCTATAGTAACAAACTTTACTTTATTCTGGCTCCAGAAATAAACACTACCACCTCAGCTTGGTCTTGGGTTTAGAGATATGTATTTAGAACCTTGTGGTTTGGAAAGCTCATGGATAAGCATCACTTTCCTGGCTTATTTAACTAGTTAGAAGAGTGAAGGACAAAATTTTCAGAGGTGAGGAAATAATGAAAACCACATAATTTCTCTTGCTTATTTACACATTCTACAAGTTATCTATATAAAGACAAAATAATCATTACTTTCTACAATCGCTGGTGTCAGTCTTCCTTAAGCCACCCTGGCCAATAATAATTCTCCCAGCTTTCATGTCCATTGTCTATAATGTGTTTTCATTTCTGGATACCATTTTAAACTTACTATTTTAGAAGGGATCTCAATTTGAAGTAAGCTGTTTGTACAGATCCTTTAATTTTGAAGAATGTACATTCAGGATGGGTAAGTGCAAAACAGAAAACAAAGAAAGTGTGCTTTCTCTAGAGTTGGAAGAATTTCCTTCTCACCCTTAGCTTTCGTAAATTATTTCCACTTATACAGTTTGTTAAGGTATTGAAGATATGAACTCTTCTGATACAGTCATAGATTTGCATTCATACATAGATGTATGTTTATGTTGTGTTTGTATGTATGTGTTTTTTCTCCCCTTAGTCTTGGAATCATTTTATTTTCTCAAGAGTGGTAGAGAATTGAAGAGACTCCATTCATATTTAAATATATGCAGTTTAAAATGTGGGATGCAGTAAACTGTGATGCTCATGCATTCAATTTTCCTAGGGACAAGTTGCATGAATGGCATTGGGTTAACGAGTGAGTTAAATATATATGGGCATCATCACTGTATCAGAAGAAATACTTGGAGATTTTATCTATCTACCAATCTATCTTAAAAAAACACCTCTAACATTTCTGGGAGGTATTTTAGAGCTTTACATTTTTAAAAATGAGTCTTCTGATATTGCTGCTGATGACATTAAAATTCACTGACTAAATAATGGGGAGTTGGTGCAGCAGTTCAATAACGTAGGTCCTTTGAAATAGATACTTGGTTTTTAAATTAACATTATTATATGTAGTTATGTTGCTTTGTGTTTAAATATATGTTTTAGACATGTTTTTTGCTAGTTCAGAGGAAGAGTGGTTTAGTAGAATTAGCAAAGTTATTAGTTTCTTCAAAACATATTCCAAGAATTCAAAGTTGTATTTCTGTTGAAAGGTCAATCAATGGAATATGCTGTATTAATTAAAAAAAGGAAGGGGGAACCATAGGATCATTTCAATAGGTAAAATTCAATATCCATTCATGATAACATAAAAACATAATATCATTTGGCATACTAACATTAGAGGGGAACATTATTAATATGATAAAATGTAGCTATAAATGTCTTACAAGAGAGAATCACTACTTATACCTGACAATAGCTAGCAAAATTTTGAAGAACCAATGAATGTTAGTTTAAGTGGAATTAAATTTTAAATTATTTTAAATGGACTTAAACTATGTCCAAAGTCATAGTTAACATGTGTGACCAAGAGACAGAGCCCAAAACTACTGGACCATACATGCAAGGATATTTGAAATATTTAACATCTTGTACCTCTCACATGCATACATCAAATATAAATACATACTGGGAAACAAAGAAATTTATATTTTTATAGTATTAAAATATGTGAGGCTTTGAACAGAGAAGGAAGAATAAATTATATAGGTAAAACTTAGATGCTACCTCTAGAAAGGCCACAGACTGGGAGAAAATATTTGCAAAAAAATCTCATAAAGAACTGCTATCTAAAATACACAAGGAAATATTAAAAATAACAATTAAACATTTCAATTTAAAAAAATGGGCCAAAGAGTTTGATACCTCATCAAAGAAGAAACACAAATGGCAAGTAAGCATGTGAAAAGATGCTCCATATCAGGCCACCAGAGAAATGCAAATTATGCTAATTAAAACAGTGAGATACCACTCTACACCTACAAGCACTGCCAAGATTTAAAACATTGACAACACTGGGTGCTGGTGAGCATGTAGAGCACCAGAAATTCTCATTCATTGCTGAAGAGATTGAAAAATGGTACATCCACTTTGGAAGATAGTTTGCCAGTCTCTTAAAAACTAGAGGGATACCTGTGACCTAGCAATCATATTCCTTGATATTTATGCAAAAGGGTTGAAAACCTATGTTCACACAAAACCCTGCACATGGATGTTTACAGTAGCTCCACTTGTAAAGGCCAAAACTTGGAAACAACCAAGATATCCTTCAGTAAGTGAATAAATAAATGAACTGTGATACTTCCAGCCAATGGAATCTCATTCAATGCTAAAAAGTAATGAACTATCAAGCATTGAAAAGCCATAGAAGAAACTTAAATGCATATCACTAAGTGAGATGCCAATCTGAAAAGGCTACAGTTTATAATGATTCCAACTGTATGATATACTGAAAAGGCAAAACTATGGAGATCAAAAAGATTACTGTTTGCCAGGTGTTAGGGTGGAAGGAAGGATGAATAGGCAGAGCACAGAGAATTTTTAGGACAGTGAAAATACCCTGTATGATACTTCAATGGTGGACATATGTCACTAGAAATGTATTCAAACTCATAGAATGTACAACATCAAGAATGAACCCTAATGCAAAGCATGGACTTTGAGAGATAATGATGTATCAGTCAGTATAGGTTCATTAGTTAAAACAAATGTAGCATTCTGATGTGGGATGTTGATTGTGAGGCTTTGTGTCCTGGGGTGGCAGGGGTGAGGGTGATGGGAGGGAGGTGGGGCAGATATATGGAATATCTCTGAATCTTTTTCTTAAACTTGCTATAAAGCTAAGTGAAAGTGAAAGTTGCTCAGTTGTGTCAGACTCTTTGCAACTCCATGGACTATACAGTCCACAGAATTCTCCAGGCCAGAATGCTGGAATGGGTAGCATTTCCCTTCTCCAAGGGATCTTCACAACCTGTGTAAGGAAGCTATATGATTTCCTGCATTCCAATTTGAAGAAAAAATAGTTCTTCCATTTGGCCTGCTGAGGATAGCTATTACAATGCTGATAAAGATGATTGAGCACCAAGAATAAAATATATACTGTTTGGGCAAGAAGATGTTTTTAGATAAAAACACCATTATTGAGAGATGTACATGTTCCCCACATGTTCAGTTCAGTTTAATTTCTCAGTTGTGTCTGACTCTTTGCAACCCCATGGACTGTAGCATGCTAGGCTTCTCTGTCCATCACCAACTCCCAGAGCTTTCTCAACTCATGTCCATTGAGTCAATGATGTAATCCAACTATCTCATCCTCTGTTGCCCTCTTCTCTTCCTGCCTTCAATCATTCCCAGCATCAGGGTCTTTTCTAATGAATCAGTTGCATCAGGTGGCTAAAGTATTGGAGTTCTTGTTTCAGCATCAGTCCTTCCAATGCATATTCAGGACTGATTTCCTTTAGGATGGATTGGTTGGATCTCCTTGCAGTCCAAGGGACTCACAAGAGTCTTCTCCAACACCACAGTTCAAAAGCATCAGTTCTTCAGCACTCAGCTTTCTTTATAGTCCAACTCTCACATCCATACATGACTACTGGAAAAACCAAAGCTTTGACTAGATGGACCTTTGTTGGCAAAGTAATGTCTCTGCTTTTTAATATGCTGTCTAGGTTGGTCATAAATTTCCTTCTAAGGAGTAAGCATCTTTTAATTTCATGGCTGCAGTCACCATCCGCAGTGATTTTGGAGCCCCCCAAAATAAAGTTTGTCACTGTTTCCATTGTTTTCCCATCTATTTGCCATGAAATAATGTCAAAATCTTCATTTTCTGAATGTTGAGTTTTAAGCCAGCTTTTTCACTCTACTTTTCACTTTCATCAAGAGGCTCTTTAGTTCCTCTCAACTTTCTGCAGTAAGTGTGGTGTCATCTGCATATCTGAGGTTATTGAGATTTCTCCTGGCATTGTTGATTCCAGCTTGTGTTTCATCCAATCCAGCATTTCTCATGATGTACACTCTGTTTAAAAGTTAAATAAGCAGGGAGACAATATACAGCCTCGACGTACATGTTTCCCAATTTGAAATCAGTCTGTTGTTCCATGTCCAGTTTTAACTATTGCTTTTTGATCTGCATACAGATTTCTCAAGAGGCAGGTGGTCTGGTATTCCCATCTCTTGAAGAATTTTCTACAGTTTTTTGTGATCCACACAGTTAAAGGCTTTGGCATTGTGATTAAAGCAGAAGTACATGTTTTTTCCAGAACTCTCTTGCTTTTTGAATGATCCAACAGATGTTGGCAATTTGATCTCTGGTTCCTCTGCCTTTTCTAAATCCAGCTTGAACATCTGGAAGCTCATGGTTCACGTACTGTTGAAGCCTGGCTTGGAGAATTTTGAGCATTACTTTGCTAGCATGTGAGAGGAGTGCCATGAGGAAAAACTTCTGCAGAATGGCATGCACAGTTATAAAGTATTCTGTAAGAGGTTGCTAGCAGGAAAGGATACATGAACTAACAGTCAGAGGCACAGAGCTTTCTACAGGTATGCCCCTTTTCTTCAGAACAG
This sequence comes from Madoqua kirkii, assembly GCA_006408675.1. Classification (NCBI taxonomy): domain Eukaryota; kingdom Metazoa; phylum Chordata; class Mammalia; order Artiodactyla; family Bovidae; genus Madoqua; species Madoqua kirkii. The sequence goes on along the minus strand of SJYC01007320.1, from coordinate 992 downwards.
TGTAGAGAACCACAGCATGTACTTGGCTCCCTGAGAAGCTTCCGTTTTCATCTGATTTAAATTGTATTACATATACAACAGCTACACTGACAGCATTTTGAAGACAGTATATGAAAAGAAGATATGAATTGCCCTCTTGATGCTCTATAGGTGCATTCTGCTAATTTTATAGCATAATTTAGTCATTTCAAGAGTCATCTTTCTGCTTTTTAAAGAAGTCTCAAGATCACTTCTTTAATCACAAGTTTTAGTAATCTATGTATAAGAAATCATATCTGGACGTAAATTTTTAAACTTTATTAGAAAAGACAGAGTAAAAGTGAAATAATTAAAACCTATAAATATTCATTATCCACTTTTCAAGCCACTTCATTATTTCAAGAGAAGAATAATCAACATTTGACTTTCTATGAAATACTTGGGTGATAATAGTAACAATCAACCACTGTTACTTGGGAGTGAAAGGAATAATGAAAGTTGGCAAAGACATTCTGGGAGTGTGGTGTTTGAATTATGAGGACTACATTCTCCTAAGCCATATTCCACCCTTGCTCTAGTTCTCTCCCCAGCAGCTTCTTTACTGCTTTCTTTACATCCTTATTCCTCAAGGTGTAGATGAGGGGGTTGAGCACTGGAGTTACAAGTCCATAGAAGAGTGCAAGAAGCTTGCCCTTCAACTTAGCAGAATTGCTCTTGGGTGCCATGTATGCATAACCACTAATGGCTGAGCCATAGAACATAACGACCACAAGCAGATGAGACCCACATGTGTTGAAGGCCTTCTTTCGACCCTCAGAAGACTGGATTCTTACCACTGACCTAACAATGTTGATGTAAGAGAACAGGATTAATCCCACTGGGATAACTTTTATGACCACCACAGCAGCATACATCTCTACTTCATTGATCCATGTATCAACACATGATAATTGAAGCATGGCAGGTACTTCACAGAAGAAATTCTCCACCTGATACTGACCACAGCGAGGTAA
>SJYC01007311.1:0-19037 GCA_006408675.1 Madoqua kirkii | reverse complement strand
CAACCTAGATGTCCATCAGCAGAGGAATGGATAAGAAAGTGGTGGTACATATACACAATGGAGTATTACTCAGCCATTAAAAAGAATATATTTTAATCAGTTCTAATGAGGTGAATGAAACTGGAGCCGATACAGAGTGAAGTAAGCCAGAAAGAAAAACACCAACACAGTATACTGACACATATATATGGAATTTAGAAAGATAGTAATGATGATCCCGTATGTGAGACAACAAAAGAGACACAGATGTATAGAATGGACTTTTGGCCTCTGAGGGAGAGGGAGAGGGTGGGATGATTTGGGAGAATGGCATTGAAACATGTATACTATCATGTAAAAAACGAAGAGCCAGACTACGTTCAATACAGGATACAGGATGTTTGGGGCCGGTGCACGGGATGATCCAGAGAGATGATATGGGGTGGAAGGTGGGAGGGTGATTCAGGATTGGGAGCTCGTATACACCTGTGGTAGATTCATGTCAGCTTATGCCAAAACCAATACAGTATTGTAAAGTAGGAAAATAAATAAATAAATAAATAAAATGGAAAAAAAAAATGCTAAGTCCACAGTGCCTCTGATCAATATTTCTTCACTCATCTCCCCAAACATAAATGCATTTTGATCATCTACGTTTTCCACGCTGTTATTCCCATAATGGAATCCCTTTCCTTTCCCACATACCTGCCCTTTTCATTCCTAAAACCTTCCAAGGTACCATTATCATCTCCTGTCCCATAATTAATAATTCACTTAACATTTTCTATACCTCCTAGTGTTAACTGAATTGAGACCCTCTCTTGAAGACAATATTTCAACCACATCTCCCTTATGAGGAAATAATCCCACCCTCACTTCTCAGAAAGCAGGATTTGAGCTATTGGTTTTATTCTACTTCTAGACCATTCTTCCCTTTGCTCCTATTTTTAAAGTACATGGATTCATTTGAAGCTCATGTCATTTTGGCTGAGCAACTATCTAGACTGGAACTTCCCACAAATGGTCCTAGACAGCTTGCATCAGAATCACTCATGGTGTTATTTAAAATGTCCACCCCAGGGCACAATCAGATGCATTAAATCAGAAATTCTGAGTATGAAACATAAGTACTTTAATTTTTAACAAGCATACCATGTGAATCTTATGAATTCTAAAGTCTGAGGACTGTATATCTTCCCTCTTACTGCTATCATTTACTGGTATCATGGCCTCTCTCCACATGCATTTACATTTTGGCATCAGATGCACAGCTTTCCTCTCACTAAAGGCCTTGGTATCATTTGAGCCTGTGTCAAAAGTAAGATGAACTTTTGAATATGCCAGCATCCCTGTTTCCATCTCCAAGGTAGATACCACTTAGTCTCAGCAACTCATTATTACGTCCACATCATAAATCTCATCACTCCTAGAGCTGGTCCAGCTGTACAATCTTAAGGCAAAATATCACAAAACAACCTCTGTCCTTTTAGATTTCTTCCCATTTACTCCTTTTAATCTTTGAATTGAGTGAAAAGATAACAAAATTATCATTGTTCTCTTATCAACAGTGAGAAATATTATGTTATTTTTAACCAGTTTACTGTTGGTTTGAGCAACAAGTTTTTTAAATTTGCAAATAAGAATTTAAGTTTTAAAAAATTTTGATATGAAATCTCCAAATCAGAAACAAGTGGTACAGTTTATCAGTACAGGAAAATGGGATGGAATACAGCCTAATATTAATTCCATCTCTCATGAATTAGGCATAAACAGATATGAGGCATATTTGATTAGACAATATACAGGAGAATCAACAATTTATACCTGGATTTCAGTGAAATAAACTAGAATATTGAACACTTATAAACAGTAGCTAAAAAGCATCAATAAATAAATTTTGGTGGATAATATTCAAAAAGCACATGGCATAGTGATCAGATGTAGGCAGGAGATGAAGAACAAGTCTCTATTAAGCTGATAAATTAAAAATATTTTGATTAATATCTTCATACCATTGGACAGTAAGTTCCATGACACTGATGAATTTTTGTATCTTATCTACCATTATATACCCACGATCTAGTACAGAATGGAATCCTAATTTTAAAAATCAATAAATATCTCTGAGATGAATGAATAAGAATTGGATCTGATAAAAATTATGACGGAGACTCAGAATGAAGAAAAAAGAAGCCTATTCCCATAATTGGTGGCCCATAATATTGGGGCGCAGACTAAGAAACTTGGACACATCGGGTTGTGGGGCAGCACCAGTACCAGGAACATTAAGTACGGACCTCTGCTTGGCAAATATTTTTGAACTGGGGATTTCTAGGTACATTACACATAGACAAAGGACAGACTGAGGCAAGGAGGCAGAAGTAATTCAGAACCAAGAACCACTGATTAGATTTCTTGAGTGTTTATTAAACAATATCTGAAAATGTTAGGAACCTAGTTGGAACTAAATGGTTAGGTGAAAGTAGCAGTTGGGTTTGGAGGAAAACAGACCAAAGCAAAAAGAAATAAATGTAAAAGCATGAGACATTTTACTTGGTCTTTTAATTTGCAATTTTTTAAGGAATCTCCACACTGTTCTCCATAATGGCTGTACTAGTTTGCATTCCCACCAACAGTGTAAGAGGGTTCCCTTTTGTCCACATCCTCTTTCTTTTGTTGCCCCAATTCAACTATATTATGTGCTCTTTAATATGACTAATAAACATATTCATTTCTACCACATACTGTGCCTAGATCAGTACCATGAAGCAAATAAGGATCTCAGCTCGAACAAAATGCAGCTCTTTACTACTTTAAGGTTGGGAGGTATATCTTCAGATTTTTTGAAGACCCAGAGAGAATGAGGTCATTCTCTCTTCTCAGGTTAAGCAAAAGTCCAACATTTTTAGTTATTCCAAATATTCCAGGTCCTCCTCCCTAGTCTTATTAGTGCCCCCTTTACCTCCTTGTTCCTAAGAGTGTAGATGAGTGGGTTAAGAGTTGGGCTTACAACAGTGTAGAAAAGGGTGAGAAACTTGCCCTGTTCATGAGCATAGCGACTCCTGGGCTGAAGATAGACAGCTGAGACAGTGCCATAGAAGAGGGACACTACAAGAAGATGAGAAGTGCAGGTGCCAAATGCTTTCTTCTTGCCTGAAGTTAACTTTATTCTCAGCACAGCTTTAGCAATAGCAATGTAAGAGGAAAGGATAATAATCAAGGGCACCACCAGGAGAATAATACTGGCTATGGACATCTGGATTTCATTATAGCTGGTATCTGCACTAGAGACTTGAATGAGGGCTGGGACTTCACACACAATGTCATCCACCCTCTGGTTAGAGCAGAAGGGTAACCGGAGGGTAGCAGGAGACTGAATCAGAGACTGAATCAGGCCAGTCCCCCATGCAAAGACGGCCAGCTGTAGACAAAGTCTTGGGTGCATGATAGTGGTATATTGCAGTGGATGACACACTGCCACACAGCGGTCCACAGCCATGATGACAAGAAAGGTACATTCAGTGGCCCCAAGCCACAGGAAGACATAGAGTTGAATGGCACAGCCAGTGTAGCTGATAGTCTTCTCTGGACTCCAGAAATTAACCAACATTTGTGGAACACAGCTGCTGGTAAAACAGAGATCTCGCAGAGATAGATTGGAAAGAAAGTAATACATTGGGCTGTGGAGTTTTGGATCCTTCAAGGAGATAAGAATTATGACCAAATTTCCTGTAACAGTCAAGCAATAAAAGATCAGAATAACCCAGAAAAGTGTCTTCTCCAAATATGGCTTGTCAGAGAAGCCCAGGAGGATGAAATCACTATGGCTGTCATTACAAATTGTGAACATAGCTTCTGGAGCAATTGTCTTTTAAGGCAATGGTTCAAAAGTAGTTGCTCAAAGGCCTGCACAGAGACAGGGAGAAGGGCAGTATGAATTATTTGATTACTTTCTACTCAAGGGCTCAAGGGTGAGATTTTTCCCTCCTATATTTAAAGAAATACAGAATTTAGTAATCTGTTTTAATCATACATACCCAGAATTTGTTTTCTTTATTTTTCTTTCTCACTTGTTTATATTTTGTATCTGATTAGAACTTTATATTATAAATATTACCTAAATAAATACTGAACACCTTCTACTCAAAATATCTTTGCTAAGTATTATGAGATTATTTTATCCTTTCTCTCAGACTACACATTTATTACATTTTCTGCATGGATTTTTATACACATTGCTATTCAATAACATTCTCATTCTCTTTTTTTCTTTTGTTCTCATTTCTATGTTTTTGTATCTCAATTTGTCTGAATACCTTTCTTCCGTTCCCTCAGTCTTCATTCCTCTATCTTCATCCTCTCTTTCTCTTCTTCATTCCACCTTTCCACTATCTCTCTTGATTTTTGAGCTTGAATTATTCCTCAGACACTTTATGATATGTGATCTAAAGAAGTTATTTAAACTTACTGTTCTAATATATTTCTTTAGATTATCTTTTGAAAAATGGAGGGGAGGTGGAGGAATCAGAACCTCCCAATGCCTATCAGAGAAACTAAATATGGGGACTTCCCCGGTCATCTAGTGGTTAAAACTCTGCCTTCCCAAGGCAAGGTGTGGGTTCCATGCCTGGTCAGGGAACTAAGATCCCACATGCCATGTGTGGGATGTGGCCAAAAAAATAAACTAATGTGAAGAGAGTTCCTGGCCCATAGTAACTGCTCACTGTTTATTACGTATCATAATCCTGATGATGATACTTTTCAGTTGATCGTTGCAGCAGCAAAACATCAAAATATAGAAGCAAAGTTTTACAGAGAGTATAAGTTATATCATTAAAAAAAAAGAAATGTCATATATCTACATTTTCTCCCTTGAAAAGTAATTGGATCCACTTCTCATCAGTTTAAATAATCTATCTTTATATTGCAGTACAGATGTATCAGTTTTTAATATGCTTTTCTTCCCATAAAACCTGAGATTCAAAACAAATTTGAAATATGTACTATCTATTATTTATCTTTCCAGCAGATTAAAAGAAGGTTTGGGGAAATATTCTTTCCACTTAATCACTGGTGGTATTTTCTGAACATCCTAAAGAAAGATGATGGCCTTTGTGCCTTTTCCTTCTTTCTCCCTTTTTCTGTTGTTAATTTTTAAAGATTCTGTACTCTCTTTCTTCACCTTCATGCTTTTCTGTTCCTTACCAGTTTTCCTATTTGTGTAGCATAATAAAATCTGTCAGTCTTCAACTTTAATACACTTAACGCTTGATATACTTTTTACATTTCTAAGTATTTTCTTTTACAATAAGCTTTTGCCAAGAGAGTCTCCCAACAAGACCGACAGAAGGAAAATAAAGTTAAAGATTTGAAAAAGATTTTACAAGTGACTCCCTTTAGCTGCCAGTCCTTCAAGAAATGTAAAATCTTGGACTTCGTTCTCTCATCCAAATCAATATTTGATAAAGTATTGCTTATGCCAACATTTAAATAAAAGTACTCCTTTTCCAAAACAGTTACTTCCCTGGTGGCTTAAATGGTACAGAATCTGCCTGTAATGCAGGAGACTTGGGTTTGATCCCTGGGTTGGGAAGATCCTCTGGAAGAGGGCATGACCACCCTCTCCAGTATTTTTGCCTAGAGAGTCCACATGGACAGAGGAGCCAGGCAGGCTACAGTCCATGGGGTCACAAAGAGTCAGACATGGCTGAGCAACTAAGCACACAAACTAAATTATCAAAATTTTGATGGCAAACTTCAGGAGCTGTATCTATCACTTTATTCATAATTTATTTTTTATATACCAATCATTCCACAAACATAGATTTAAGAAAATGTACATATAAGTCAATGGATAGAAAGAAATTTTAATCAGAGATCCATAAACTAAACAGACATTGTTAAGCAGTAGCAGCAGCAAAGCTCTGCTTCACTGAGTTCTTATCATGTAACTTGATAATTTGATAAGTGGCTTATGTTATTTAGTCCTTACACATACAAAAATGTATCAGATGGTGAAATATGTCTGAGTCATCTTTCTATATTTTGTCAGCAATTGTGCTATATATTTTTATCACTTTAAAATAATTTTAAAAATGAAAATGTAAACTAGGGGAAATCAAATGCATGGAAATGAAATGTGCTGAAAACATTTAAAATCATATGGTAAAGAATATGCCTGCAAGGCAGAAGACTCAGGTTCAATCCCTGGGTTGGAAGATCCCCTGGAGAAGGGCGTGGCAACATACTCCAATATTATTGCCTGAGAATTCCGTGGATAGAGGAGCCTGGCAGGCTACAGTCCATGGGGGTCACAAAGAATCAAACACCACTGAGTGACTAATATTTTCTCTTTCTTTTCAAAAATAATACATTGTCAAATGGACCACTCAAGCCAAGATTCTAAGAAAAATTATGATATGCCCTGATATTTACAATCTATTATATGAATTCATAGGAGTGAATTCTTAATCTCAGTCTAATATAGTTTCAACAACATAATATCATACAGCTTTTTACATTAGTATATGTTTTTACTTTTACACAGCTGCTGGAAGATATTTCCTGAATATTCTGTTCCTACTGTTTTCTGTCTACCCACCCTACTCTTACCCACCTATCATGAATCACATTTGATTTTATCTCAATACTAGAAGTAGATTTATTTGAAGTTCTCTTAATCAATAGTTCTCATTAGTATCTCTTACAAGATAGTAATCTACAAAAACTCACAAACACAAATATTTTGAAAGGAATTAAGATGCAAAAGATCTTTCACATCTCATTTTTATTTTACTTAGCTTTTTTTTTCTTTAAAATGATATCAATTTTTGAAAATCCATATATACCCTCTGAGCCTCTACTCTTTTTTCTGTGCCATTATTCCTTTATTTTTTGTAAACTTTTGCAAACTAGAGTTGACATGCTAGCCTTTGATTATGAATCTGAGTTCAATATTTAGTAGAAGAAACAAGTTAATGTTTTAAAAACTCTGAGTTTCCCATCTCCAAAATCAAAATACCTCCTATTCTATCCTATGACTTTTATTTACTTCCAGTAACTTTTGGCTTGTGTTCCTTGTATAAAGCTAAGTTGTTCTACTTTTCCTGGTTTTCTTTGTCTTTTAAAAGGTATTCTTTGTACGTATATATCTAATTATATTTCTATCTAATACATTTGTGTCTCTGTGCATCTATCTAAGCTCTTCTCTAATTACAAATCATTGAAAGAGGTATCCCCTTCCCTGTTCTGGATCAACTATTCTCAAAAGATTCTTGGGTAGGAGGAAGAGTCTTAGCTTAGTTCATATTCACTATGCAAAACTGCACAAGAATTCTCTTTATATTTATTTCTGTTGAGACTGTCTTCTCACAAACGTCAATTTTGTCTGTGCTTTTCTTTTAGCTCATCTCCTCCACTTCTGAGACTGCATCTAGAGGAGATTCTGTGGAAAGCCAATGCATCTCAGTTAATGTGGCTACAAATGTGGAATACAATATTTACATCTCACCTTCTAAAATAGATGTCTCTGGTGAAGTATATCTCAAGGCACATCCCATCTCTGATTTCAGCAGAACTGTAGGAGACAGTTCTGTGTGGACTCAGATTCCTTTCACCCACCCTGACAGTGTCTTAGCTCAAGCATGCTGTATATGTCTTCTTGGTTGGCCCCCGGCCTTGTGTAACACTGTGGGACTTTACTTGGCACAAAGACAAGTGCTGCTCAAAAATGCAAGAGATTTAATGACCCAAGAGGAAACTTTCAAACAAGGGAGAATGGTAGCAAGTGGATAAGTGTTACAGCAAACTTTCCTTCATGTGAAAAAATCTTACGTTTTCTAGGAGGTCCCGGGAGAACTGATCTCCCATTGCACACATTGACTAGTATGCCCTAATACTGTCTATTTTTCTTACCTGTCTCATTTTTCCTGTCCTCCACTCATTATTCTTGAAGTTAGTTGCTTGAATCTAATTTTTATTCTCAAACTCTGCCTTCAGGAGAACCTAAATGGAATTGGTCTGAAAGCAGTATTTGAAAGCAGACTCTTAGAAGAGTATTCAGGCAATAAGTCACTCACCAGTCAAATTGTGACAAGCCCTCCACTGATAGGGGTAAATGGAATAGTGGTACCTAAACATGCTCTAACATTACTATTACCAATAGTCTTATATCTTGTGGTTTGGCATTACAGATAGAAGGGAGCATTGGAGTACATCTAGCCTTTGAAAGATAGTTGTCAACATGGCTGGCTTTCATTGACTATCTTGGAAGCCTTGAGAAACACACACACACACACACACACACACACACACACACGAAGAGTAGTATGCTCCAGTCAGTCAGCCAATTACCAGCCTAAGACTATGGTTCTCTAACTGTCGGTTAAAATGCAGATTTCTGGACCCCACATCCAGAGTTTATAATTCCCTAGGTTTGGGGTAAGGCCCAAGAATTGGCATTTCTAATAAAGTCCTAGTTGATGATAATGAAGCAGGTTCAGGGAGCAACTTTAGAACCAATATCTAGGGAAAATTATAAAAGCAAGTAAACTTCCATGGAACCACTTAGAGAGATTTTTCACATCCTACACAGGAAAGACTGTTGAAAATCAGACCCAGGACTTGGTTATAAGACTGACAGGGCTGCAACGAAGAAAAAATGCACATCTCAACAGACTGTTTATATTAAAGTCAGGACTCTGAAAGGGATGAAGCCAGACCTTTACACCTAAGATGGTGGATCTGTGTACAATTGCACCTCAAAAACATGAACTTTCATTCAGATTTCTATGAACTTCCAAAACTGACAAAAGTAGTCTCTTCTCTCTTGTTAGAGGAGAGAAAACTCCACTTGCCAGAGATCATGTAAACTTGTTCCTTGCAAGATGCTTCAGACCTTTTTACAATCTCTCATTATCCTTACTCAACAACTCCAGAGCAATAACTATGATCCCTACTATAAGAGAAAATAGAGTATTCTAAAATCTGCTGTATCTGGCTAACATGTACTATCAGTAACCACTCTTAGAGGAGAAACAGAATACAAATCTGGGTATGGAAAAGTTTATAAACATTGGAACACTTTTGTAGTACTTAGGAATTCAACTTCTTGAAAGGAATGCTGGATTCAGTTCTGATATATTAATACTTCAGGGATGAAATATTAAACTTTTATAAATTTATATGTTCATTGGTAGGACTGATGTTGAAGTTAAAATTCCAATACGTTGGCCACCTGATGAGAAAAGCTGACTCATTTGAAAAGACCCTGATGTTGGGAAAGATTGAGGTCAGGAGGAGAAGGGGATGACAGAGGATGAGATGGTTGGATGGCATCACTGACTCAATGGACATGGGTTTGGGTGGGCTCCAGGAGTTGGTGATGGACAAGAGGCCTGGTGTGCTGCGGTTCGTGGGGTTGCAAAGAGTCGAATACCACTGAGAGACTGAACTGAACTGATGTACAGTGAATATGATAGCATTGCTTTAGTTGCTTTGACAGAATAATAAAGTATAACATGGCTCAGAGTTAGGAATGTTAGAATGGATTTATGATGTACCAACAAAGAATCATCTAACCACACTTCCTGTGATGTCACAGAGGACACACTCTATTAAATGACTAGAGAATGTACTAGTAAAGGGGCAAAGTATTTTGGGAAATCTTAATGTCCTTTGCAGACCCAGGTTAAAGCTGCGGTTCGTGGGGTTGCAAAGAGTCGAATACCACTGAGAGACTGAACTGAATTGATGTACAGTGAATATGATAGCATTGCTTTAGTTGCTTTGACAGAATAATAAAGTATAACATGGCTCAGAGTTAGGAATGTTAGAATGGATTTATGATGTACCAACAAAGAATCTATCATCTAACCACACTTCCTGTGATGTCACAGAGGACACACTCTATTAAATGACTAGAGAATGTACTAGTAAAGGGGCAAAGTATTTTGGGAAATCTTAATGTCCTTTGCAGACCCAGGTTAACAATAGGAGATGTTTTCAAGAAACTGAGATCCTTGCTAAGAATGTAAATGATAAAATTTCAAATAAGCAGAGGCAAATGGCAGCTCTTCAATACCTAAATCCACCTACAATTAACAGAATGGACAGCAGGTTGGCCAGCAGTAAGAGAACCTTAATACAAATATACCTATGGTGATGGCTAATAGATTATAATTTTCCTAAGGTTGAGATATATGTAGAGACAATTACAAAGTTGCTGGATAGATATGTCAAAAATTTTGAGTTGGTGAAATGGAAATGTGAACGGCAATAAAAAATAATGATCCTTCACCCAGGTCTCATATCTAGTCAGTTCTCAGACCTAGATTCCATCAATTAAAGGTTCCTGAACTCCATTGTATATTCCTGCCTCCTCTGTGGAAGATAAGGTGTCCATAGGTGTGTGGATTTATCTCTGGGCTTTCTATTTTGTTCTATTGATCTATATTTCTGTCTTTGTGCTGGTACCATAATGTCTTAATGACTGTGGTTTTGTAGTAGAGCCTGAAGTCAGACAAGCTGATTCCTCCAGTTTCATTCTTCTTTCTCAAGACTCCTTTGGCTATTCGAGGTGTTTTGTATTTCCATACAAATCTTGACATTATTTGTTCTAGCTCTGTGAAAAATACTGCTGGTAGCTTGATAGGGATTGCATTGAATTTGTAGATTGCTTTGGGTAGTATACTCATTTTCACTATATTGACTCTTCCAATTCATGAACATGGTATATTTCTCCATCTATTAGTGTCCTCTTTGATTTCTTTCATTAGTGTTTTATAGTTTTTGATATATAGGTCTTTAGTTTCTTTAGGTAGGTATATTCCTAAGTATTTTATTCTTTTCATTGCAATGGTGAATTGAATTGTTTCCTTAACTTCTTTTCCTACTTTCTCATTATTAGTGTATAGGAATGCAAGGGATTTCTGAGTGTTGATTTTATATCCTGCAAATTTACTATATTCATTGATTAGCTCTGGTAGTCTTCTGGTGGAGTCTTTAGGATTTTCTATGTAGAGGATCATTTCATCTGCAAATAGTGACAGTTTTACTTCCCCCTTTCCAATTTGGATTCCTTTTATTTCTTTTTCTGCTCTAATTGCTCTGGCCAAAACTTCCAGAACCATATTGAATAGTAGTGGTGAAAGCGAGCACCCTTGTCTTGTTCCTGAATTTAGGGGAAATGCTTTCAATTTTTCACCATTGAACTGGGAAAACTGGTCAACCACTTATAAAAGAATGAAACTAGATCACTTTCTAACACCACACACAAAAATAAACTCAAAATGAATTAAAGATCTAAATGTAAGATCAGAAACTATAAAACTCCTAGAGGGGAACATAGGCAAAACACTCTCCAACATAAATCACAGCAGGATCTTCTATGATCCACCTTCCAGTACACTGGAAATAAAAGCAGAAATAAACAAATGGGATCTTATTAAAATTAAAAGTTTCTGCACAACAAAGGAAACTATAAGTAAAGTGAAAAGACAGCCTTCTGAATGGGAGAAAACAATAGCAAATGAAGCAACTGACAAACAACTACTCTCAAAAATATACAAGCAACTTATACAGCTCAACTCCAGAAAAATAAATAATCCAATCAAAAAATGGGCCAAAAAACTAAATAGGCATTTCTCCAAAGAAGAAATATGGATGGCTAACAAACACATGAAAAGATGCTCAACATCACTCATTATCAGAGAAATGCAAATCAAGACCACAATGAGGTGCCATTTCACATCAGTCAGAATGGCTGCAATCCAAAAGTCTATAAGCAATAAATGCTAGGGAGGATGTGGAGAAAAGAGAACCCAGTTACACTGTTGGTGGGAATGCAAACTAGTACAGCCATTATGGAGAACAGTGTGGAGATTCCTTAAAAAATTGCAAATAGAACTGCCTTATGACCCAGCAATTCCACTGCTGGGCATACACACCGAGGAAACCAGAAGTGAAAGAGACACATGTACTCCAATGTTCATTGCAGCATTGTTTATAATAGCCAGGACATGGAAACAACCTAGATGTCCATTAGCAGAGGAATGGATAAGAAAGTGGTGGTACATATACACAATGGAGTATTACTCAGCCACTAAAAAGAATACATTTGAATCAGTTCTAATGAGGTGAATGAAACTGGAGCCGATTATACAGAGTGAAGTAAGCCAGAAAGAAAAACACCAATACACTATACTGACACATATATATGGAATTTAGAAAGATAGTAATGATGACCCTGTATGTGAGACAACAAAAGAGACACGGAGGTATAGAACAGACTTTTGGCCTCTGAGGGAGAGGGAGAGAGTGGGATGATTTGGGAGAATGGCATTGAAACATGTATACTATCATGTAAGAAATGAAGTGCCAGTCTATGTTCAATACAGGAATCAAGATGCTTGGTGCTGGTGCATGGGATGATCCAGAGAGATGATATGGGGTGGGAGATGAGAGAGGGCTTCAGCATTGAGAGATTGTGCACACCTGTGGCTGATTTATGTCAATGTATGGCAAAACCAATACAGTATTGTAACATAGAATAAAGTAAAAATAAAATTAAAAAAAATAATAAATTTAAAAAAATTTTTTAAAAAGGTCCCTTAAGAAAGAACTTTGAAATGCCACTTCAAGAATATGCAATAAATATTCTACATAGCATTTCTCCAATGCACTTTAAGGCTTCCCTTGTCGCTCAGCTGGTAAAGAATCCACCTGCGATGCACAAGTCATGGGTTTGATCCCTGGGTTGAGAGGATCCCCTGAAGAGGGGAAAGGATATCCACTCCAGTATACTGGCCTGGAGAATTCCATGGACTGTATAATTCATGGGGTCACAAAGAGTCAGACATGACTGAGCAACTTTCACTATCACTGTTTAAATACAACCTATGGCCATTTACCAAGTTAACTGAACAAGGGGAAAGACAAGTACTAAGATCAAAGTGTGAGGGCCATCCAATATCGAGTCTTATTTGATACAGGACATGCAAAATGTCATAATGACCCCCAGTGATAACAAAGGCTTAGGGGCATAGGAGATAAATGGAGGCTTGGCCCAAGTTCAGTTTACAATAAATCCAAAAGGCTTGTGGACTTGCTTCATGGTAATTAATGGTCTCTGAATGCATAATGAGGACAGATATATTTAGCCAATGGAAGAATTCTCTTATTGATGCCCTAATGGAATAAAAGCCAAGGGAAAATCCATAGATCTGCCTTTCATCAGCCAAGATCAGAAGCAATACTGTGTCCTGGTTCAAACTTTGAACCAGATGATGGAGAATAAATTGATAATGGCTCCCATCTAGTTAGTACCAGAAAGGCTTAGGGGCATAGGAGATAAATGGAGGCTTGGCCCAAGTTCAGTTTACAATAAATCCAAAAGGCTTGTGGACTTGCTTCATGGTAATTAATGGTCTCTGAATGCATAATGAGGACAGATATATTTAGCCAATGGAAGAATTCTCTTATTGATGCCCTAATGGAATAAAAGCCAAGGGAAAATCCATAGATCTGCCTTTCATCAGCCAAGATCAGAAGCAATACTGTGTCCTGGTTCAAACTTTGAACCAGATGATGGAGAATAAATTGATAATGGCTCCCATCTAGTTAGTACCAGAGGTACTAAGGCACATGAAAGTGCATAAGCTTAAACCTAACAAATGATTGCCCCATTTGCAGCTGTGTATCTGTTGTAGAATCTAACAAGAAAAGATTAATATATGCTCTAGCATATGGTTGATCTATTAAGTGTATCATTTTCAATCCCATCAGTACGGAGAATTAAAAGCAATTCACATTTATGTGAGGACAATAGGACATACTTACTGTCCCACCTTGGATCTAAGTCAACTCTCCCTTTTCTGACAAAATATAGTCCGCAAAAATCTTGACTGTCCTGATACTTCATAGAACCTATTTATTCCACAATATTGATGGCAGCATCCTAATCAGATCCAAGTGAAAGTGAAAGTTGCTCAGTCGTGTCCACCTCTTTGTTTACACAGTCCATGGAATTCTTCTGGCCAGAATACTGGAGTGGGTAGCTTATTCCTTCTCCAGCGGATCTTCCCAACCCAGGAATCAAACTGGAGTTTCCTCTATTGCAGGCAGATTCTCATCAATTGAACTGTCAGGGAAGCCCTAAGTCAGATCTAAAGAGCAAGAAATTGCAAGAAGTCTGAATATACTCTGGTGTGCATGTCAAAGGGTGGAAGATAAACCTTACAAAGATTTAGGGCCCTCCACATTAAGTGAAGTTTCAGAAGTTCAACCATCTTAGGTGTGCCTGTACATTCTCTCTAATATTAAGAAAAACATATTTCATTTTTGCTGCTTAACACAAAGAGGCTCAGTATTTGATGGAATCCAGTGGATGGAGGAAGCACATGCCACATGGGATATTCTGCTATAAACTATCAGGTGACTGAGAAGGCTGTAAGTTATAAACGGAACTAAGAGCAAGAGAGAGATTTCTAGCAGGTAGAAGCAGTGGTGAAAGCTATCATGTTGCTTGAAACATGTAACAAAATATATCTGTGGTGCTAGTAGTATCTGTAATAGGTAAGCACTTTTCATGTGGTATCTCTGAAAGCCAAAAAAAAAAGGGTGGTATACAGACATTTAGAGTCTTGGACCAGGGAATGCCTCACACAAGAGAAAATCAGATGTATTATGTTGGTGTAAAAGTAATTGCTGCTTTGCATTGTTGAACTCTGTTGTTTGATATTGAAATATATTCTTAAATAAATGTGGTTAGGTTATACCTCATTTTAATTGGCATTTCTCACTTTATGATTTTTACTAATGACATTACTTGCTATTTACTTTATATTTATTTTACACTATAGAAATGATGTTAGACAAGATGCAAATTTGAGCTATTCTTTTTATTCAAGTTCAAAATGTGTTGTAAGTAGTGGAGACAACTCACAACACCAACCCATTTGGCCCAGGAACTTCTAACGAACATATAGGGCAGTGGTGGTTCAAGAAGTTTTGCAAAGGAGACAAGAGCTTTGGGGATGAGGAGCAAAGTGACTGGCCATCAGACATTGATGACAACCAATTGAGTGCAATCATCAAAGCTGATCCTCTTACAACTACATGAAAAGTTGCCCAAGAACTCAATGTCAACCATTCTGTGGTCATTCGGCATTTAAGGAAAATTGGAAATGTGTAAAAGCTTGATAAGTGGGTGCCTCATGAGCTGACAGCAAATCAAAAAAAATCATCATTTTGAAGTGTCATCTTCTCTTATTTTACATAACAACAAACTATTTCTCAATCAGATTGTTATGTGCAACAAAAAATGGATTTTATGTGACAATGGATGATGACAAGCTCTTGGTTGTACTGAGAAGAAGCTCCAAGGCACTTCCCAAAGTCAAATTTGCACCAAAAAAAAAAAAGGCCATGATCACTGTTTGGTGGTCTGCTGCTGGTCTAATCCACTGCTATTGCTTTCTGAATCCCAGTGAAACTATTACATTTGAGAAAAATGCTCAGCAAATCGATGAGAGGCACCAAAAACTGTAATGCCTGCAGCCAGCACTGCTCAACAGAAGAGGCCCAATTCTTCTCCAAGATAATGCCTGATTGCATGTCACAAAACAAACACTTCAAAAGTTGAAGGAATTGGGCTACAAAGTTTTGCCTTATTTGCCATAATCACCTGACCTCTCACCAATTGAATACCACTTCCTCAAAATTTTGACAACTTTTTGCAAGGAAACCACTGTCACAACCAGCAGGAGAGAGAAAATGATTTCCAAGAGTACACTGAATCCCGAAGCACAGATTTTTATGCTACAGAAGTAAACAAACTTGGACTTCCCTGATAGCTCAGTTGGTAAAGAATCTGCCTGCAATGCAGGCCACCCTGTTTGGTTCTTGGGTTGGGAATATCCACTGGAGACAGGATAGGCTACCCATTCCAGTATTCTTGGGCTTCCCTTGGGGCTCAGCTAGTAAAGAATCCACCTGCGATGCAGGAGACCTGGGTTCAATCCCTCAGTTGGGAAGATCCCCTGGAGAAGGAAAAGGCTACTCACTCCAGTATTCTTGCCTGGAGAATTCCAGGGACTGAGTCGCAAAGAGTCGAACACGACTTTCACTTTCACTAAACAGACTTATTTCTTGTTGGCAGGAATGTGTTGATTGTAATGGCTCTTATTTTGATTAATGAAGATATGTTTAAGCCTGGTTATAATGCTTTAAAAATATTTACAGTCTGAAACCATAATTACTTTTGCACTAAGTTAATACTTTCAAGGCTCCTATTATGATGTAGTATAGACGTCAAGTAATTGTGCAACTGGGGCTTCCTATTAAGCTCAATATTGTCAGAGCCACCATTGCATAGATTGAATTCATGCAGTAAAAGTTCAGCATACAACTGGAAACCAAGCATTTGGATCTGACCAGAGCATGCCAGAGGACATAAATTATGTGAACTAATGGCACAGATACTTATCACCCACCCCTGTTATCTGTGCTGCACTCTTAAACTATACTTTATGGCCTCACGAGGATTCCCAAATGACCAGACATTGGAGAAAAAAAAAAAATTCAGGACTTATGGTGCCGGGGTACAGCCTCGGTGGATCCAGGGTGATTTGAAGGTGGGGGCGAAGTAGTCGTCCTAGAAAAAACTTTCATTTAATTACAGATAGAGAAGGATTAGGAATTTAGCAGAGAAAAAGAGGCCGAATAACTTGATTAACACAAGGTGCCAATCACCACCTACGTAGGCCGCAGGCATCTTCCCGTTCTCCCAAAGGAGAGGAGGCACTGAGGCCCCCCAGTCCAATTTTAGAAGCCCAGGCAAAATTAGTAGGCTTGGTGGGTCCTATGCACCAGATGGGAATTCGACCAGAAAGTAGTAAGAGAGAGAGAAAGGGGCTGAATAACTTGGCTTATGTGGGGTACCAATAAAATTTCGGACAAGGAATTTACACCATCTGTATGGAGGGCACCCACGCTCCAGATGGGAACTCAGCCAGAAAATTGGGGAGCAGAAAGGAACGACTTGAGGGAATCAGTCTTCCCGGAACTGATCCCATTTTTTTATTTTGGGGTTTGCTTATATACCTTTTGTTACATACAGGGGTGAATACAGAGTCACGTGGGGGTCAGAAGTCCTGACCTTTATCAACATCAGGTGCTTTACATAAAAAAAGGTTTTAGGGGTTTTACATCATCTTTAAGCCATTTCTGCCTGCTGACATTTACAACCCTTTCTTTCTGATAACCAAAAAACTTATTTTTTCCAAACGTGTTTTTTCTTAAACCAGGCACGACCATCGAAATAAAGTTGCATTCCTATAGGGTGAGGGTGTAGTGAGTTACAATCAAGAAAGGAATTTATTTAACCCAAGGTTAACATGATTAATCTTAAAGGTTAATACTTATTTCTCCTATATACTTAAAAGTTAATACTTATTTCTCCTATATGCTAGTTATATTCATTATAAGGGCGGGGAATATGGAGATTTAGCAGCAAACATCAGTCCAACAAATGCAAATCCTTTCACCAATGTTCCCCTTAAGATCTACTTAGTCTTAAGATAGTGATAAAGTTACATTTTTACATAGCAAGGACACAGTGATTTATAACAAAGTACAGTGATCTATTACAAAAGAGAAAATTCATTAACTCAAAAAGTCTAATATTGCTAACATCAAAAACTACTATATTTCCTTTTCTAAATTCCAAATACATTGATTAATATATTCCCAGGTACCTAAGGATATGGAGGCCTGGCGGCAATCATTGACTCAACAACAAGAGAAAGCCCTATGTTAATTAAGACTCTCAAAATACTCCAAAACTCTCTGTGCTGTTTATGGTTGAGAGGTAGTAAACAATCATGTGTCCTCAGAGAGGCCCTGAGACGCCCTTGTCCCATCTAGGGCAGGGAATTAGCACCAATTATTAACACAACAAATGAAAAAACCTTTTACCAATATAATTCCCAACCAACCCACTATACTAATAATTTCTAACTTCCCACAAGAATTTACCTTTAGTAAGTCAAAACATCTCATGCCTCTAATGGTTGGAGGGCTGTTGTGGCTGGAGGAACCTATACAGGCAAGCTAGATAACCTTCAGAGGAGTCCCGTAAGTTGAAACACTCTAGTCATGCCCAGGAATTTTTACTGCCTTGGAGCTGCACGTTTACTCCTTCTCCAAGAGAAGCGGTTATGAAGGAGAGCCCCCATAGGTGAGAATACAAGACAGACTCTAGTTTTGGGGTTAGATGCTCGGAAGCAGGGGATTTCCTGAGGCTTGATCATGCCTTTGCATATGTATGCCGAAGCTTCCTTCCTCATGACTTTTGCCATGGGCAGGGTTCCTCACGCTAGCCCCCAACGTTATGGCACAATTGCACTCATCTCACACTCTGGCAAAGCAATGCTCAAAATTCTCCAATCCAGCTTTAAACAGCACGTGAACCATGAACTTCTGGATGTTCAAGCTGTATTTAGAAAAGTCAGAGGAACCGGACATCAAATTGCCAACATCCGTTGGATCATCAAAAAAGCAAGAGAGTTCCAGAATAATATTTTTTCTGCTTTATTGACTACGCCAAAGCCTTTGACTGTGTCGATCACAACAAACTGTCTTAAAGAGATGGGAATACCAGAACACCTGAACTGCCTCCTGAGAATACTGTATGCAGGTCAAGAAGCAACAGTTAGAACCAGACAGAGAACAATGGGCTGGTTCCAAATTGGGAAAGGAGTATAGCAAGGCTGTATGTTGTCACCCTGTTTATTTATTTTATGTGCAGAAAACATCATACAAACTGCTGAGTTGGATAAAGCACAAGCCAGAATCAAAACTGCTGGGACAAATAGTAATAATCACAGATATGAAGATGATACCACCCTTATGGCAGAAAGTAAACAGGAACTAAAGAGCCTCTTGTTGAAAATGAAAGAAAAGAGTGAAAAATCTGGTTTAAAATTCAACATTGTAAAAACAAAGACTGTGACATCCAGTCCTATTCTGTTCAGTTCAGTCTCTCAGTCGTGTCTGACTCC
>SJYC01007310.1:0-19380 GCA_006408675.1 Madoqua kirkii | reverse complement strand
CACATTTGCCATGTGCCTGATTATAGTTCTTGCTCCTCTTCTTCCCATTCTGGTTTCTTATGGCTTCATTGCTGTAGCTGTGCTCAAGATCAAATCTGCAACGGGAAGGCAAAAAGCATTGGGGACCTGTTCCTCCCATCTCATTGTGGTATCCATCTTTTACGGAACTGTTATCTATATGTACATCCAGCCAGGAAACAGTCCAAATCAAAATGAGGGTAAACTTCTCAATACCTTTCATTCCACTGTTATTCCCAGCATGAACCCACTGATCTGTACTCTAAGGAATAAGTAGTTAGGGGGAGTGGGGGGCATAAAAAGACTGGGAAAAAGAAAGTTCTATGGAAACAATAAGCCACTGATTCTTCCTCCCAGAAATTTCTGTTATGGAAATGTGTCCTTTACAGCCTTTATATGTAGACAATTTATGTTGTGGAAATATATAAAAATTATTATAAAATCTAATGCATTAATGAATAATTAATGTATGATGACACGTGTACAAAAGAAAAAACAAATTTAAAATAAGTTTTAAAGTGAGGCACCACACTGTGGTGTTAGAGAAGACTCTTGAGAGTTCCTTGGACTGCAACGAGATTCAACCAGTCAAGCTGAAACTCCAGTACTTTGGCCACCTGATGCGAAGAATTGACTCATTTGAAAAGACCCTGATGCTGGAAAGATTGAAGGTGGGTAGAGGAGACGACAGAGGGTGAAATGGTTGAATAGCATCACCTACTCAAAAGACATCAGTTTGAGTAAACTCCAGGAGTTATGATGGACAGGGAGGTCTGGCGTGCTGTGGTCCATGGGACTGCAAAGAGTCAGACATGACTGAGTGACTGAACTGAACTGAAGTAACACTAAAAATAATTTACAGTATGCATTATATACTTATATCATACATGGCCAAATTTTACTTTTATTCCTCAGTTAACTGTAATATTTTCCTTTCATTATGCTAACTAGATATTCTCATAATTTTAAGGGGTTAAAAGCAGCTCTTTACTGACAGCAGTAAAACCATTATTAACCAAGAAGACCAAGAGTTCCAGTTATCAATCATCTTCAAAGTGATGCAATGTTAATTGACCACCTCAAAAATTTCTTTCCTTTGATATTTTCCTCTATCCGTATAATTACTCAAAAAAGTAATTGTGATCACAAAATGAAAGATATTTTATGTCACACACCAGTAACCATCTTTAAGATATCAATACTAATGCTTTTATTTTTCCCCTGATTTTCCAAATTTCTTATTTTAAAGGTCAGTATAGGGGTATTACCATAGCACCTGTTTTGAGAAAAGGTAAAAGTTTTGCTCTGGGAATGGAAAAATTGGCACAAAGAAAGATAATTTTAGCAGTCACTGAAATGTCCTCTTTTCTTTATTTGGAGAAATATCTATTTCGACCTTCTACCCATTTTTGGACTGGGTGTTTGTTTTTTTGATATTGAGTTCCATGAGGTGTTTGTATATTTTGGTGATTAACCCTTTGTCAGTTGCTTCATTTGCAAATATTTTCTGCCATACTGAGGGCTATGTTTTCATCTTGTTTATGGCTTTCCTTTGCTGTGCAAAGCTTTTATGTTTAGTCTAGAGGCCGTCCCATTTGTGTAAAGGACGGCCTCTAGACTATGGCTCAGGCAACCAACAGGCAGAGGGTTAAATCTGAAAAAGTGAGCCTATGTGCCTACAAAAGGTATTTAAAGGAAGAACAGGATTTTTCAGCAGAATGCCCTCTCCCATATGACCTACTCTTCCCATGGCCAACATCTACAATTACCTTTTCTGTCAACTACTTGCATATCTGTTATCCTGTTAACTCTTTGCAGTAAATCTAGGAGATATCATTAGCCCCATCACTTGGATCACACATTGAAAAACAGACACTCCTTCGGATGGAGAATGTTTTTCTGCTTCCCAGGTCCTAGGGTCAACCTCCATGTGGGTGTGGATACTGGCTCCTGTTGGGAACGGTACACAGCTATTACAGTTGGGGGCCTCAGGGCCCTCGGAGGCAGGTCTGGGACCTCAGTGTCTTTCCTGTAGGGTTATTGTGAGGCAATGAGCAGAGTTTTTAAACCACATATTCATAAAGATATTTTTTAGTTACTAATTGAAATCTTACTATGTCTCCTGCTTTGCAATCTACTATTTTGTGTTTAGAAATATTAATCTACATCATGATTTAAAATGCCTATGAAATTTCTCTGTATACAGATATAACAAGTTACTAAATTTATTCCTGAGCATGTGTTTCCAGTTCCTCACTATTCTACACACGTTCATGAGTGTGCTGTTATGTCATGTACCCCTGAGATGATGTGACAAGAATACCCAGACAGGTGGCACCTCTGCAGTGTTCTTTCCAAAAACCCACAGCCCCATCTCACCATGAGAAAAATACTAAATTGACACAAACCAAGGGACATTCTGTAAAACACCTCACAGTATGCCTCAAAACTATCAACATCATTTTTAAAATGGGGGAAAAGGAGACAGAAACTGTCACAGACCAGAAGATAGTGAGACATAACAGTAAATGCAATGTGGCATCCTAGATTGGATCCTGGGACAGAAAAAAGACACTAAGGGAATAACTGGTGAAATCTAAATGAAGTCTGGAGTCTACTTAATAGTAATGCATTTTTTTAAGATTTACATACAAGTGATACAAATGAACTTATTTACAGAACAGAAACAGACTCATAGACAGAAAACAAACTTATGGTCACCAAATAGAAAAGCAGAGGGAGGAATAAATAGGAGTTTGGCATTAACGTATACACTACTATATATAAAATAGATAATCAACAAGGACCTACCGCACAGCACAGGGAATTCTATTCAATATTGCAAATTAACAATACTCCAATATAAAATAAAAATTAAATTAAGAAATGAATGTTTCCTCAGACCCATGGTTGTGTATAGAAGTTAGCTTTTTAGGCTATAATTTTATGTTGTCAACTAAGATTTTCTATATTAAGTCTTTTCCCAGTGCAGTCTCACTCATGTCCAGTGTTCAAACAATAAACTGTATCTTGCAAATATCATTTAGATCAGTGGTTTCTTCTTAGCTTTTTCTAGAAGTCATTTCAGGGTTAGGAACTCTTCCTTTGATAATGCCTCATTTCCTGTTCCTGTTGTTTTAATGAGTCAGGTAATTCACCACAGGCCATATTCACAGAGAGATAGGGGTTCTCTCAGCTATTTGCAGTAGTGGGCATTCTTTTCCTGCGTTGTTCCACACCTGTCTGGCCTTCTCTAATTCCAGAGTCTTTTTCTATTTTATGATCTATATTTCAGAGGTCAGATTTAAAATGAAGTTTGCATTTATGCTTTTATTATTTTCTTTGTTGAGGCAGTTTCTCAGAGAAGAAGAAGTAATGATTTTTCATCATACAAGTAATAGAATTTTAATCTGCCATGTAAATAATCTAAGGATCTACTTCATGCGAAGAGTTGACTCATTGGAAAAGACTCTGATGCTGAGAGGGATTGGGGGCAGGAAGAGAAGGGGACGACAGAGGATGAGATGGCTGAATGGCATCACTGACTCAATGGACGTGAGTCTGAGTGAACTCCGGGAGTTGGTGATGGACAGGGAGGCCTGGCCTGCTGCGATTCATGGGGTCACAAAGAGTCGGACACGACTGAGCGACTGAACTGAACTGAAGGATCACTGACAAGGCTTATATTTTCTGATGCAGTTACTGAAACTATTCAACAGAAAAAAACTGCTGAATATTATTTGGAAATAGCATACATATAAAATGGCAATTTTGAGCTCGCGTGGCGGGAGGAGCAGCAGAAGTCAGGCTACTCAGCTTCGCGAAGGCTCTAGGCTCACCGTGGGCCCCAGGCAGGTTCTTGCCTGCCCCAGCACCAAGATACCCAAGAGGAAGGTCTGCTTCACTGAGGCGTCGGCAAAGAAGGAGCCCAAGAGGAGATCGAGGAGGTTGTCAGCTAAACCGGCTCCTGCAAAAGTGGAAACTAAGCCAAAGAGTATATTAGAAAGCAGAGACATTACTTTGTCAACAAAAGTCCATCTAATTAAGGCTATGGTTTTTCCAGTAGTCATGTGTGGATGTAAGAGTTGGACTATAACGAAAGCTGAACACTGAAGAACTGATGCTTTTGAACTGTGGTGTTGGAGAAGACTCTTGAGAGTCCCTTGGACTGCAAGGAGATCCAACCTGTCCATCCTAAAAGAGATCAGCCCTGGGTGTTCTTTGAAAAGACTGATGTTGAAGCTGAAACTCCAATACTTCGGCCACCTGATGTGAAGAGCTGTCTCATTTGAAAAGACTCTGATGCTGGAAAAGATTGAGGACAGGAGAAGAAGGGAGTGACATAAGATGAGATGGTTGGATGGCATCACCGACTGGATGGAGATGAGTTTCAGTAGGCTCTGGGAGTTGGTAATGGACAGGGAGGCCTGGCGTGCTGCAGTTCATGGGGTTGCAAAGAGTCAGACACGACTGAGCAACTGAACTGAACTGAATTGAAGCCAAAATGACGGCAGGAAAGGATAAATCTTCAGACAAAAAAGTGCAAACAAAAGGGAATAGAGGAGCAAGGAGAAAATAGGTGGAAGTGGCCAACCAAGAGACTAAAGAAGACTTACCTGCAGAAAATAGAGAGACTAAAAACGAGGAGAGCCCAGCCTCTGATGAAGCAGAAAAGAAAGAAGCCAAGTCTGATTAATACCACACACCCAGTCCTGTCAGTGGGCCCTATTTCCCTTCTCATACAATCCAGAGGAATAATTTGTCAACTATTTTGTAAATGCAAGTTTTTTAGTAGCTCTAGAAAAAATTTTAAAAAGGAGGGAATCTCACCTCATCCCATTTTTTTAAGTGTAAATTCTGTTTTTGTTTTTGTTTTTTTTAAGAAGTGAAATCATTTGCTGGTTGTTTATTTTTTGGTGCAACCAGAAAATAGTGGGATATTGAATATGGGACGCTTTGTTTGTCTTGGATGTCAGCTTCACATTCAATAGATGGGGAGTAGCTTCTATATCCTATAATACAAAAGCATACTAAATGGGAATTTGAAGTCAGTTGTGCTTTTAATGCCTTGAACACTTTAAATTCTATTCCTACCAGTGTCCAGCCCCCACAGGATCCAGGGAAACCTGAAGGAAAAACAGTGTCGGCAATTGATTTAGAGAGAGATAAGGAAAGAATGTTGTAGATAAGAAAATAGAGGAGAGAAAGGCTGATATTCCTTGGTTTATATAGAGAACCAATAAAACTTCACGACAAGAAGTTTGCCCTGTTCACGGCAGCCACAGGTGCCCTCCCAGTCCCCTGAGGGAGTTGAAGACGCAGAACGTCTTCCCGTTCAGGTCTTAGAAACCCGGGCAGATAAGTGAATGCAGGGAGCCCCCATGCTCCAAGGGATCAGCCTGAAAAAGAGAGGGAGAGGGAGAGAGAGAGAAAGAAAGAAAGAGAGAGAGAAGAAAAAACATGGGGTGACCAAGCTTCTACAAGGTCCCAAAGGTTTATTTTTTAAAAGGTACTCTTATACTTTGCCTTATATAGAGGGAAATGAAAGATGCAAGGTCATACAGAGTCAGCCCAAACATTCCTGCAGTTTTGCCCTTATCGAAACCAGGATTTTTCTGCATACCTTTCCCACAAATAATGTTGTGTACAGTATCTTCTGGTCTTGGAGGCCTGTGAGCATTTTATGACCCTCTTTTGATAAAGGCTGCTCAACCAGAAAACTTATTTTCCCTCACAGTGTTTTTTCTTTATATTTTTAATCTATGTCAGCCTCTGAAAATGCCAAACAGAGTTATGTTTTTCATAGAGCAAAGGTGCAGCGAGTTACAAGAAAGAACCAATTAGCTCAAAAGTCTGATATGGTTAAATTCAAGGCTACACTTGTTTTTCTTGCATTCTCACTATGTTAACTAACACATTCCCAGGTGCACAGTGGATAAGAGATGTGGGAACTTAGCAACAAGCATTGGCCCAATAATGAAATCCTACACCAGCACTAGCACTACTCTAATAACTTTTAACTCTTTCAAAGGCTCTATGTTTTAGGCTTTCTGTGCCTCTCACAGTTGGGAGGCTGTAAATAATCACATGCGTAGCTGTAAGTGTCTGGATATACCTGCCAAGCAAGCTAAAATGCTAACCAAGGGGGTTTGATTTTAAATACTCCTCTCATGTCCAGGAGACTTATTAGCTAAAGCCCTAAGTTGATTTTCTCCAGAGAAAGGTGGTCAGGGTTAGCCCCCTGTTAATGTCAGAGGAGTTGGTAAAAGTCATGAAACAGTAAAACAGACAGATTCTGGTTTTGGGGTAGATGCTCGAGAAAGCCTAGGGAGCCCCTTGAGTTCTGAAACCTTGCTTAACAGTTTTCTTCCACATGACCCTGTCATGGGTGGGATCTCCCGTGGTGGCTCCCAGCATCTTCCCATATTGTTTTGGTAAAATTGTTTCTTACAGCAAACCACTCTTTGATCTTGGCTCTCCTGGTCAGGATTTTGTGCACACTATAACATCTATGGTCCTGGTAGTCCAGTTTTCCGAGTAACTTCATTAATGTGCTGTGAACAATTGACAGTTTGAGTATGTAGAGTATATGATATTAAATTGTGAATTAGTGGGACTTATGATGTAACAGAATATCAATATTTGAAGATAATTTATACCTGATATCCTGTTAAGAAAAATGTGCTCCAAATTTTAAGCTGAAAAGTCACAGAATAACTATTAAGAATCACAACTACATGATTTTTTAGATTTTTGGTACATATGTGAAGAATTGTGTACAAACTGCAATGTCTGTATAGTGATCCTCAAAACAACCAATAAAATCTCAATTATAAAAAAATAGCAATTTCCAAGGAGTATGTAATTGATCAGTGTGCCCTCAATGAGAGTTACAGGCAAATGTTTAAATAATAAATTATGGTTTTCAATAATAAAGCTATCCAATGATTGTTATTATAATTCTCTCACCCTTTCTGTCCGTGGTAGTGAGTCTGGTACACTTCTATGAGGTTCACCTATTGCTGATGTTGTCCTTTTTTGCCAAAACTAGGTATTTCATTGTTATGAAAATACATTTGAAAGTTTAGGTGATACAAACTAGAGGTGATAGAAAAGATAAAAAGTAGAGTTACTATCATATGTAGGTTTGTGTTTTCTCATCTATATTGTTCATTATCTCTGTTACCTTGTGATAATCTATAACTTCTAGACAAACAATGTTTTTCCATATAAAGCAGGATAATAAAGCCATCAATAAAAGCATTTTATTGATCAAACCACTTATAAGAAATGTATACTGACTTGTAAAATTGTTGTGGTTATTTATTTAATCATGAGGTGAGGTGAGGTGAAGTCGCTCAGTCGTGTCCAACTCTTTGCGACCCCATGGACTGTAACCTACTAGGCTTCTCTGTCCATGGGATTCTCCAGGCAAGAATACTGGAGTGGATTGCCATTTCCTTCTCCAGGGGATCTTCCTGACTCAGGGATCGAACCCAGGTCTCCCGCATTGGAGGCAGACGCTTTCACCTCCGAGCCACCATATATCAATATTATTGGTTAACAAGAGGAACGTCTCCTGGAGGTTTTTTTTTTTTTTTTAATGATCTTCTTCCTTGGATCATTATACAACACTCATTTAATTGCTATTTAGTAACCCAATGTCCCCAAGATCTTCCCAGACTCAACAAATTTTATCTTGGCTGGTTAGGGAAAACTACTTGTTATCTTTCACACTGAAGATATTTTTTTCTCTGAAATGTATAATGGGAAGATTCTTCTTGAATGGGTACAAGAACTGCGAAAGATGACAAGCAGTGGCTGCCTCCTGCCACTATCATGTAGGATCTCAATGACAAGTGGGAGGAAATGGTATGAACTATGTAATGAAGACAGAGAAGGCAATGGCACTCCACTCCAGTACTCTTGCCTGGAAAATCCCATGGATGGAGGAGCCTGTTAGGCTGCAGTCCAAGGGGTCGCGAAGAGTCTGACATGACTGAGCGACTTCACTTTCACTTTCATGCATTGGAGAAGGAAATGGCAACCCACTTCAGTGTTCTTGCATGGAGAATCCCAGGGACGAGGGAGTCTGATGGGCCGCTGTCTATGGGGTTGCACAGAGTCGGAAGCACCTTCAGCATTAGTAGCAACATGTAATGAAGAATTACATATTCAGTCTTATTTAGAGAAAGAGAGAAGAAACTTTTCCTACTTTAGAAGAGTTAGATTTTTCTCCTCCAGAAAGTCCTTGGTTAAATCACCACCACAGAAAAGCTCACTAAGCTTAATTAGAGTAAATAGGGAGAGAAATTATGCTGCTTTTAAAACATTTGATAAGATTTCCAATTTAAAGAATTTGCATAAAATCTTCTGGCTTTTATACTAATTTTTTTTCTTCAAAGTTAAGATGTATATTAAATCCTAATTGGTTTCACATGAAAATGGCTATTTGTGTTTTTAATTTCTATCTCCCAAACACATAAATTCATTTTAACATTTGTTAAGAACCTAGGAGATACCTTATGAGGCAGCTATATGGATAAAAAGCTTTTGTTTAAAGATTTAAAACAGAATGAATTCAATTTTGCATATATGCTTGATATAGGAGTAAAATCCAGTGGAAATCCCCACAGATTAGTTAAATTTATAAATTTGAAGCTGCAAAAGATGAAGGGGCCATAAAAAATAGAATGCTTAGTTATGTGTGCCGGAGAAGGCAATGGCACCCCACTCCAGTCTCTTGCCTGGAAAATTCCATGGATGGAGGAGCCTGGTAAGCTGCAGTCCATGGGGTCACACAGAGTCAGACACGACTGAGCGACTTCACCTTCACTTTTCACTTTCATGCACTGGAGAAGGAAATGGCAACCCACTCCAGCGTTCTTGCCTGGAGAATCCCAGGGACGGGGGAGCCTGGTGGGCTGCCGTCTATGGGGTCGCACAGAATCGGACACGACTGAAATGACGCAGCAGCAGCAGCAGCAGTTATGTATTCAGAATTAGTAACTTAAATCATAGAGGCAGAGGAAATATGGGGGAAGGGGATTCCATTAGAGAGTGTCGTTTATAAATGCAGGAAGAAAGAAGGAAAAGAATGGAAATTGCACTGGGGCAAATGCTAGTGAAAAATTGAAGAGAATTATTTATGAAGGCAAAGGGAAGGTCTGATATAGAAGGCATTAACCTGCCATAGAAAATTCAAGTAGAAAAATAATTTAGAAAAGACCACTGGTTTAGAAACTAAGAACCCATTAGTGCGCTCGACAGACATTTTCTTAGTAGAAATGCGTTTGTAAAAAGACACTAATTTTGTTACACAGGAAAAAAAAAAAAATCCACGTGTGGTCATCAAAGTCTCTTTGGACCAACATCAAATGTTTACAGATTTTTTTTTTTCTGTGCTAAATCTGAGAAAAGACACTAGGGATATGAACATAAACATAACACAATTTCCCTCCTCTTGAAGCGGTTTAACATTTTAAATGCATAAGAAGTAGAACTGGAGCTTCTGTAAGATGAGGGATAGGATAGGGACAATTCATATAGTCACATAGTCACTTGTGAATATTAATGATTGAGCATAAAATTAAGAAATGGGTCCATTTAAAAGCATCATTCCATAGGAAATGATAAAATTTGGAATCAGAAATACAGATAAAAAAATATGGTATATGCAATGAAAGAGGGAGAATGCTGTTTCTGGGGAAGGGTGGAAAAGCGTAAATAATGATTGGAATACAAGTTTTTAGTTGAAAGAAACATTTGCATTTTAAAATATAAGATCAGAAGATTTATACAGCACAGTGAAAATGGATAGCAGGATTGAACATTTGCAGCTTTACTAATAGACAAGGAATAAGAGTTATAAAACCTTCATTTTCTATGAACCCTTGGATGAAGGAGGTAATAATTTGTTGCTGATTCCCAACTCCCTTTCAATCTTCCTGATTTGTAAAGGAAAGTCCATCTGGCTTCATTCAACAATTTTTTCAGGATTTTCTTCTGAGACTTCTGCAGTTTTTTGCCTTGACACAGAAGGAGACAAAGTAATTGAGAGTATAAACTCTGGAGGCAAATTGCCCTTGAAATAAATTTTATACCAAATTGGATAAACAGGAAAGTTAGAGTAATTATGAGATTTCAATAATAATTTTTAAATTGTGTGATGTTTATCTTAGCAATATATATCTTCAATACTATTTAAAAATACGCTCACTATGGCTTCCAATACTTAATATTTTATTTTCACAGTTGATATCAAGAAAATAAGAAAATGTTCAATGATAGCTACTTTGGTTTCCTGGATGGTCTCAACTGGAGATGATCATCTCTGGGGCTGTCTTTTTCTTCTACAATATTGCCTTGATAGGAAATATTACCATCATCCTGCAGCCATTTACTAGATAAATGTCTCCAAATTCCTATGTACTTCTTCCTTAGAAATTTGGCCATCTTGGATCTCTGTTATACCGCAAATATAGTCCCACAGATGTTGGTTAATGTTTGGGGTAAAGAAAAAAAATCTCTTTCAGTGGTTGAGCCTTTCAGCTTTTCATTGATGTGACATTATGCACAGTTGAATGTGTGCTCCTGGCTGTGATGTCATATGACAGATTCAATGCTGTCTGCAAGCCTCTACATTGTATGGCAATAATGAGCCCTCAACTCTGCCGAGGCCTAGTGACCATGACCTGGATAATTGGTATCATTAATTGCATGATCCTCTCTCCCTATGCTATGAGTCTTCCTCTATGTGGAAACCACCACTTGGATCACTCTTTCTGTGAGATATCTGCAATGGTCAAAGTTGCATGTGTGGATACCACAGTCATTCAAGAAATATTATTTGCATTGTGTTTTTTTTTTTTTAATTTTCCTCCCACTGCTTCTTCTCATTTTGGTTTCATATAGCTTCATTGCTGTAGCTGTGCTCAAGATCAAGTGTGCAGCAAGGAGACAAAAAGCATTTGGGACCTGTTCCTCCCATCTCATTGTGGTCTCCATCTTCTATGGGACTGTTATCTACATGTACATACAACCAGGGAACAGTCCATCTCAAGATGAAGGTAAACTACTCAGTATCTTTTACTCCATTGTTACTCTCAGCTTGAACCCTCTGCTCTATCAGTTCAGCTCAGTTCAGTCACTCAGTTGTGTTCGACTCTTTGTGATCCCATGAATCACAGCACACCAGGCCTCCTGTCTTTCACCAACTCCTGGACTTCACTCATACTCATGTCTATCGAGTGATGCCATCCAGCTATCTCATCCTCTGTCTGATCTATACATTAAGGAATAACGAGTTCAAGGGAGTCATGAAGAGGCTGATTAGAAAACAAAAACTTTCTGGAGAAACAATAGGACACTAACATCTTTTCACAAGGCATTTCCAATAAAGAAATTGGCTCCATGTAACCTTTAGTTCATTGTGAGATTATTTTAGTAGCAGCCTTTACATAAAAGTGAAAATAATGCCTAGAAAATGTGCTTATATTTTAATGTCAGTATCCTATAATGCCAAGTTGATTCTCAACTAAAAGTGCCTTTCAAAGTCACTAACTAATGGCCAACAGGCACAAGAAAAGATGCTCAATATTATCGATCATTAGAGAAATCCAAATCATAATTACAGTGAGGTGTCACCTCACAACAGTCAGAATGGCCATCATTTAAAACTCTACAGATAATAAATGCTGGAGAGGCTGTGGAGAAAAAGGAACCCTCCTGCGTTGTTGGTGGGAATGTTAGTTGGAGCAGCCACTATGGAAATCAGTATGGAAGTTCCTTTAAAAACTAAAGATAGAGTTACTATATAATCTTGAATCCCCATTCCTGGGCATGGGAGAAAACTTTAATTTAAAAAGATATATTCACCCCAATGCTCATAGCAGCACAACTTACAATAACCGTGGACATGGAACCATACGTACCTTCCAGATGTTCAAGCTGGATTTAGAAAAGTCAGAGGAACCAGAGATCAAATTGTCAACATCCATTGGATTATTTAAAAATCTAGAGAGTTCCAGAAAAATATCTACTTCTGCTTTATTGAATATGCCAAAGCCTTTGACTGTGTGGATCACAACAAACTGTAGAAAATTCTTAAACAGGTGGGAATACCAGACCACCTGACCTGCCTCTTGAGAAATCTGTATGCAGGTCAAGAAGCAACAGTTAGAGCTGGACATAGAACAACAGACTGGTTCCAAATAGGAAAAGGAGTACATCAAGTCTGTATAACATCACCCTGCTTATTTAACTTATACACAGAGTACATCATCAGAAATGCTGGACTGGATTAATCACAAGCTGGAGTCAAGATTGCCAGGAGAAATATCAATAACCTCAGATACACAGATGACACTTGTAGCAGAAAGTGAAGAACTAAAGAGCTTCTTGATGAAAGTGAAAGAGGAGAGTCAAAAAGTTGGCTTAAAACTTAACATTCAGAAAACGAAGATCATGGCATCTAGTCCCATCACTTGATGGCAAATAGATGGGGAAACAGTGAAAACAGTGGCAGATTTTATTTTAGGGGGCTCCAAAATCACTGCAGATGGTGACTGCAGCCATGAAAATAAAAGACACTTGCTCCTTGGAAGAAAAGTTATGACCAACCTAGACAACATATTAAAAAGCAGAGACATTACTTTGCAAACAAAGGTCCATTTGGTCAAAGCTTTGATTTTTCCAGTAGTCATGTACTGTTGTGAGAGTTGGACTATAAAGAAAGCTGAGAGCCAAAGAATTGATGCTTTTGAACTGTGGTGTTGGAGAAGACTCTTGAGAGCCCCTTGGACTGCAAAAGATCCAACCAGTCCATCCTAAAGGAAATCAGTCCTGACTATTCATTGGAAAGACTGATGCTGAAGTTAAAACTCCAATATTTTGGCCACCTGATGCAAAGAACTGACTCATTTGAAAAGCCCCTGATGCTGGGAATGATTGAAGGCAGGAGGAGAAGGGGATGACAGAGGACGAGGTGGTTGGATGGCATCACCAACTCAAGGGACATAAGTTGGAGTTAAGCTCCGGGAGTTTGTGATGGACAGGGAAGCCTGGTGTGCTGCAGTCCATGGGGTCGCAAAGAGTCAGACATGACTGAGCGACTGAACTGAAGACATGGAAGCAACCTAAATATCCATTGACAGAAAAATAGATAAAGAAGCTGTGGTATATGTGTTCTAGATTATTAAAATATAGGTTCAGTTCAGTTCAGTCACTCAAGCAGCTGTATAACTGAAATTAACATAATGTTGTAAATTGACTAGACTTCAATTTAAAAAATGGATGAAAATTTAAAAAACTTCATTCGTCATTCCTATTCTATCAACTCATGTTCCATTCTTTAAGGATTTTTCTTATCATTCAATTCAACAACTTTACCAATAGGCTGAAGCATTTTAGCACTGGCCACAGAGTATGAGTAAGATGATTCTATCCTAAAGCTAGCATCACAGAAACATGTGAATTTTTACAAAATTATCCAGGCAGTACATTAATAAAAGGATGAAATGTATTGAGAAGGGCATAATACATTTTAACAGTTGAATCTGGTTTTAAGTATGAACAATATATTAACATATACAAAAATCTAATAACATTCAAAAGCAGATGGAATAGGCATTTGAGTGTTTTTATATAATAATAATGGTCACTGCTAAAGTATAGGTTATCTTGGTAAGAGAGAAAAGAATCCAAAAGATAAATTTAAACCCAATTTTTAAAATCTGTGAATTCTACACTCATAAAGGTTTCTCTGATGATTAGTGACTTTTGCTTTTATTGTTCTTATTTGCTCTTTCAAATACTGCTCTTACTGAATTCTCCCACTGTCCACGTAAAAAGGGATGTTTTATAACTTTTATAATAGCCACATTTTAAGTGTTATTTTTTTCATATATGATTCATTTTCCATGGCTACACACAAAAAAAGCAGACATGCAAACATATAGGTACATAAATGCACATACCACTGATCATGGGTTTTATACTGGTGAACATGTTTTCCTGTCTTCTGGCAGGCGTTATGCTCAGGAACTTGGGTGGATTACAGACCAGTATACACACAGAACTTACCTTCAACCATCAGAAGGTTCAATCTGCCACCATATACAACACATGTACCAGAAAATGTTGCCCCACTCCATTCTGGAGAATTAAAAGTAATAGAATGCCTGAATGCATGATATAGTCAGCCTTTTCCTGAATTAGTCACTTATCCAAGGAAACACTGACTATCATCTAGAATATCTATGAAAGAGCCAATATTTTATGACTTATTTATGGTTTCATAACAATGTCTGGCTCTCAATATACATTCCATAAAACATTTGTGGTTAGGGTGGGAAAAAAATCATGTCAACTAATAAGTCAGGACATAGCTAAGTCCACAGTGCTTCTCATCACTGTTTCTTCAGTCATCTCCCAAAAAGTGAATGTATTTTTGCCAGCATATTAAAAAGCAGAGACATTACTTTGCAAACAAAGGTCTGTATAGTCAAAGTTATGGTTTTTTTTTCAGTAGTCATATGTGAATGTTAGAGTGCACCATAAAGAAAGTGAACACCAAAGAATTGATGCTTTTGAGCTGTGGTGTTGGAGAAGACCCCTGAGAGTACCTTTGACTGCAAAGAGATCCAACCAATAAATCCTAAAAGAAATCAATCCTGAATATTCATTGAAAGGACTGATGCTGAAGCTGAAGCTCCAATAATTTAGCCACCTGATGTTAAGAGCTGACTCATTAGAAAAGCCCCTGATGCTGGGAAAGATTGAAGGCAGGAGGAGAAGACGACAGAGGATGAGGTGGTTGGATGACATCACTGACTCAATGGGCATGAGTTTGGGCAAGTTCTGGGACATGGTGAAGGACAGGGAAGTCTGGCATGTTTCGGTCCATGTGGTCACAAACAGTCAGACATAACTGAGTGACTGAACAACAACAAACATTTTTCCTTGCTATTAGACCCATAGTAGAATCCCTTGCCTTTCCATACACCTGCGCTTATCCTTCCTATAACCTTCCAATGTACTGTTGGGATCTCCTGTCCCATAATTAATAATTCACCTATATCCTCAAATAATTTACTTAACATTTTCTATACCTCCTAGTTTTAATTGAATTGAGACCCTCTTTTGAAGACAGTATTTCAACCACAACTCCCTTATGAGAAAATAATCCCTCACTCACTGCTTCAGAAAGTGGGATTTGAGCTATTGGCTTTATTCTATTTCTAGATCATTCCCTTTGCTCCTATTTTTAAAGTACATGGAATCATTTGAAGCTCATGTCATTTTGGCTAAGCAACTATCTAAACTAGAACTTTCCACAGTGTGGTCCTAAACAGCCTTCATTAGAATCACCTATGGTGTTATTTAAAATGCCCATCCCAGGGCCCAATCAAATGCTTTAAATCAGAAATTCTGAGTATGAAACGCAAGTACTTTAACTTTTAACAAGTACACCATGTGAATCTTATGAATTCTAAAGCCTGAGGAACCGTGTACCTTCTTCCCTTCATACTGCTGTCATTGACTGGTATCATGACCTCTCTTCACATGCATTTACATTTTGAAATCAGATACACAACTTTTCACTTACTAAAAGACCTGATATCATTGCAGCCTATGTCAAAAGTAAGATGAACTTTTGCATATGCTGGCATCCCTGTTTGCATCTCCAAGGTAGATACCACTTTTCATTTCAGGTACTCATTACTATGTCCACATCATAAACCTCAACATTCCCTAGAGTGCTCCAGCTTTACTATCTTAAAGCAATATGTCACAAAACAACCTCTGTCCTTTTAGATTCCTTACCATTTACTTCCTTTAATCTTAGAATAGAATGGAAAGATAACAAATGCTTATACAACCATAGTTCTCTTATCAACAGTGAGAAATGTATTGTTATTTCTTACAAGTTTAGTGTTGGTTTGAGTAACTTAATACTTTTTTAAGGAGGGAGGTGGGAGAGGGGTTCAGGATGAGGAACATGTGTACACCCGTGGCGGATTCATATTGATGTATGACAAAACCAACACAATATTGTAAAGTAATTAGCCTCCAATTAAAATAAATAAATTTATATTAAAAAAGATTGCAAATAAGAATTCATTTTAAAATTTTGATAAGAAATCTCCAAATCAGAAACAAATGGTACAGTTCATTAGTATAGGAAAATGGGATGGAATAGGGCCTCATACTACTTCTACCTGTACATGCAATAGGCATCAGCAGATGAGAGGTATAGTTGATTAGACAATCTTACAAGGGAATCAAGTTTAAACCCTTGATTTCAGTGAAACAAACCAGAGTAATGAACACTTATAAGTGGTAGATTAAAAAATCAATAAATAAATTTTGGTGAATAATATTCAAAGGTCAAAAGGCATGAGGCATGGTAATCAGACCAAAGCAGGAGTTAAAGAGCAAGTCTCTCCCATTAAGATGATAAATTAAAAATATTTTGGTTAGTATCTCTATACAGCTTTGGACAATAAGCTCCATGATATGGATGATTTTTTGTGCCTTGAAAGTGAAAGTTGCTCAGTCATGTCTGACTATATGGACTATACAGTCCTTGAAATTCTCCAGGCCAGAATACTGGAGTGGGTAGCCTTTCCTTTCTCCGAGGTTATTCCCAATCCAGGGACTGAACCCAGGTCTCTCACACTGTAGGCAGATTTTTTACCAACTGAGACACAGGGACTTATCTACCATCATATACCCAGAATCTAGTGCAAAATAGATGACTAGTTAAAAAAAAAAAAAAGAATGAATAAGAATTGAATTTGATAAAAGAAAGCCATTTCATATGACAGAGACTCAGAATGAGAAAAAATGAAGTCAATTCCTATAACTGAAGGCCCAGAATATTGGGGCTCAAACTAAGAAACTTGGATACAGGTTTGTAGAGCAAAAGCACCAGACAGCGGTAAGTACTGACCTCTTCTTGGCAAACATTGGTGCACTGGGGATTTCTAGGCACATCACACATCAACAAAGGACAGACTGAGGCAAAAAGGCAGAAGTAACTCAAAAGTAGAACCACTGATTATATTACTTAAGTATTTCTTGAACACTCTCTAAAAATGTTAGGAGCCTTGTTGGGACTAGATGTTTAGATGGAAATAATAGTTGGGAAATAGAAACACTATAGTGGAGGAAAATAGAACAAAGGAAAGAGAAATAATGGAAAGCATGAAATATTATACTTAGTCTTTTATTTTGCAAATTTGTGTTTCTTTAGTTGCCCCAATTCAACTATACTATGTGCTATTTAATATGGCTAATAAATATATTCATTTCTACCATATACTGTGGCTAAATCAGCACCATGAAGCAAATAAGGCTTAATCAGTGATTGATGAATAGAACTGAAATCTCAGCTTGTGCAAAATGCAGCTCTTTTTCTACTATATCTTCAGCTTCTCTATATCTTCAGCTTTTTATGATAAAGTTATTTTCTTTCTCAGGTTAAGCAAACATCCAACATATGTCAACATCTTTAGTTATTATGAGTATTCCAGGTCCTCCCCGCCAGCCTTACTAGTGCCCCCTTTACCTCCTTGTTCCTTAGAGTGTAGATGAGTGGGTTAAGAGTCGGGGTTACAACAGTGTAGAAAAGAGTGAGAAACTTTCCCTGTTCATGAGTATAGTGACTCTTGGGTTGAAGATAAACAGCTGTGACAGTGCCATAGAAGAGAGACACCACAAGAAGATGAGAAGTGCAGGTGCCAAATGCTTTCTTCTTCCCTGCAGTTGACTTTATTCTCAACACAGCTTTAGCAATAGCAATGTAAGAGGAAAGGATAATAATCAAGGGCACCACCAGGAGAATAATACCAGCTATGAGTATCTGGATTTCAATGTCGATGGTGTCTGCATTGGAGACCTGAATGAGGGCTGGAACTTCACACACAATGTCATCCACCATCTGATAGGAGCAGAAAGGTAACTGGAGGGTAGCATGAGACTGAATCAGAGACTGAATCAGGCCAGTCCCCCATGCTAGGACGGCCAGCTGTAGACAAAGTCTTGGGTGCATGATAGTGGTATATTGCAGTGGATGACACACTGCCACATAGCGGTCCACAGCCATGACCACAAGCAGGACACATTCAGTGGTCCCAAGCCACAAGAAGACATAAAGTTGAATGGCACAGCCAGTGTAGCTGATGGTCTTCTCTGGACCCCAGAAATTAACCAACATCTGTGGAACACAGCTGCTGGTGAAACAGAGATCCAGGAGAGATAGGTTGGAAAGAAAGTAATACATTGGGCTGTGGAGTTTGGGATCCTTCACGGAGACAAGAATTATGACCATATTTCCTGTAATTGTTAAGCAATAAGACATCAGAATAACTGAAAAGAGCATCTTCTCCAAATATGGCTTATCAGAGAAGCCTAGAAGGATGAAATCACTGTGGCTGTCATTGCAAATTGTGAACATAGCTTCTGGAGCAATCGTCTCTTCATGGAATGGTTCAAATGAAGTTGCTCAAAGACCTATGAGGTTCCAGTACAGAAACAATCTGTGGAACACAGCTGCTGGTGAAACAGAGATCCAGGAGAGATAGGTTGGAAAGAAAGTAATACATTGGGCTGTGGAGTTTGGGATCCTTCACGGAGACAAGAATTATGACCATATTTCCTGTAATTGTTAAGCAATAAGACATCAGAATAACTGAAAAGAGCATCTTCTCCAAATATGGCTTATCAGAGAAGCCTAGAAGGATGAAATCACTGTGGCTGTCATTGCAAATTGTGAACATAGCTTCTGGAGCAATCGTCTCTTCATGGAATGGTTCAAATGAAGTTGCTCAAAGACCTATGAGGTTCCAGTACAGAAACAGTAGGAGGGACAGTATAAATTATTTGATTCCTTTTTACTCAAGAATGAGATTTTTGAATCCTTATTTTTGGAAAACAATACAAGATTTAGTGATCTGTTTTAATCTTTGATACTCATCACTCTACATTTTTCTTCCTCCTTTACATCTTCTTCATATGATGCATTTGTAGAACTCTGCATTAGAAACAACACATAAAATAAATATTAAACATGTATTAGTAAAATTAACTTTATTAAATATTATAATATCATTTCTTCTTTGCTCTCAAAGATCATACATTTATAACATTTGTCATAAAGTTTTGATACACCTTAAAGTTCAACCGTATTGTCTTTCAACTTCTTTATTCGTTTTGTGCTCTTATTTCTCTGTGTCTTTGTATTGCAATTTGTGTGAAAACCTTGCTCCCATACCATAGTCTTCATTCCTCCTTCTCCCTTTCTCTTCCTCATTCAGCCTTCCCACCACTCCCTAGATTTCTGATCTTGAATTCTTCCTC
>SJYC01007308.1:0-13691 GCA_006408675.1 Madoqua kirkii | reverse complement strand
TACATGTAGGGTATAAAAGATTTTCACAAATGCTGGTCGGGGTCCTTGGCTAAGAGGAGACTGCTTTGGGCCTGCCGGTGTAATATACTGCACTCCACTAAAAAAAAAAAAAAATTAATGCACAGAAATCCCTTGCATTCCTATACACTAACAATGAAAAAACAGAAAGAGAAATTAAGAAAACAATCCCACACAAAACTGCAATGAAAAGAATAAAATACTTAGTAATAAATCTACCTGATCAAACAAAAGACTTATATGTAGTAAACTATAAAACACTGATGAAAGAAATCAAAGAAGACACAAATAGAGAGAAATATGCCACCTTCATGGATTGGAAGAATCAATATAGTGAAAATGTTATACTATCTAAAGCAATCTATAGATTCAGTGCAATCCCGATCAAGCTACCAACGGTATTTTTCACAGAACTAGAACAAATAATTTCACAATATGTATGTAAATACAAAAAGCTTTGACTAGCCAAAGCAATCTTGAGAAAGAAGAAAGGAACTGGAGGAATCAACCTGCCTGACTCCAGACTATACCACAAGCTACAGTCATCAAGATAGTATGGTACCAGCACAAAGATAGAAATATAGATCAATGGAACAAAACAGAAGTCCAAGAGATAAATCCACACACCTATGGACACCTTATCTTTGACAAAGCAGGCAAGAATATACAATGGAGAAAGTTCAGCTCAGTTCAGTCATTCAGTCATGTCTGACTCCTTGCAACTCCATGAATTGCAGCACGCCAGGCCTGCCTGTCCATCACCAACTCCAAGAGTTCACTCAGATTCATGTCCATTGAGTCGGTGATGCCATCCAGCCATCTCATCCTCTGTTGTCCCCTTCTCCTCCTGCCCCTGATCCCTCCCAGCATCAGAGTCTTTTCGAATGAGTCAACTCTTCTCATGAGGTGGCCAAAGTACTGGAGTTTCAGCTTCAGCATCATTCCTTCCAAAGAAATCACAGGGCTGATCTCCTTCAGAATGACAATCTCTTTAACAAGTAGTGCTGGGAAAAGTGGTCAACCACCTGTAAAAGAATGAAACTAGGATACTTTCTAATGCCATACACAAAAAAATTCAAAATGAATTAAATATCTAAATGTAAGACCAGAAACTATAAAACTCCTAGAGGAAAACATAGGCAAAACACTCTCTGACATAAATCACAGCAGGCTCCTCTATGACCCACTTCCCAGAGTAATGGAAATAAAAGCAAAAATAAACAAATGGGACCTAATTAAACTTAAAAGTTTTGTTCAGTGAAGGAAATTATAGCTTTTGCACAATGAAGGAAACTATAAGCAAGGTAAAAAGACAGCCTTCAGAGTGGGAGAAAATAGTAGCAAACAAAGCAACTGACAAAGAATTAGTCTAAAATATACAAACAGCTCATGTAACTCAATACCAGAAAAATAAATGAGCCAATCAAAAACCGGGCCAAAGAACTAAACAGACATTTCTCCAAAGAAGACATATAGATCACTAATAAACACATGAAAAGATGTTCAACATAACTCATTATCAGAGAAATGCAAATCAAAACCACAATGAGGTACCATCTCATGCTGGTCAGAATGGCTGCTATCAAATAATCTACAAACAATGAATGCTGAAGAGGGTGTGGTGAAAAGGGAACCCTCCTACACTGTTGGTGAAAATGCAAACTAGTA
The DNA here is from genome assembly GCA_006408675.1 of Madoqua kirkii. NCBI lineage: Eukaryota > Metazoa > Chordata > Mammalia > Artiodactyla > Bovidae > Madoqua > Madoqua kirkii. The sequence goes on along the minus strand of SJYC01007308.1, from coordinate 12,005 downwards.
CAGCCACTATGGAGAACAGTGTGGAGATTCCTTTAAAAACTGGAAACAGAACTGCCTTATCACCCAGCAATCCCACTGCTGGGCATACACACCGAGGAAACCAGAATTGAAAGAGACGCGTGTACCCCAATGTTCATCACAGCACCGTTTACAATAGCTAGGACCTGAAAGCAATCTAGATGTCCATTGGCACATGAATGAATAAAAAAACTATGGTATATATAAACAATGGAATATTACTAAGCTATTAAAAAGAACACACTTGAATCTGTTATAATAACATGGATGAAACTGGAGCCTATTATAGGAGTGAAGTAAGTCAGAAAGAAAACCACCAATACAGTATATTCATGCATATATATGGAATTTAGAAAGATGGTAATGACGACCTTATATAAGAGACAGCAAAAGAGACACAGATATAAAGAACAGACATTTGAACTCTGGGAGAAGCTGAGAGTGGGATGACTTCAAAGAATACCATTGAAACATGTATATTACCATATCTGAAATAGATCACCAGACCATGATGCATAAAACAGGGTACTCAAAGCCGGTGCACTGAGACAATTCAGAAGGATGGAATGGGGAGGGAGGTGGGAGGAGGTTTTTGGTGGGGTACACATGTACCTCCATGCTGATTCATGTCAATGAGTGGCAAAAATCACCACAATATTGTAAAGTAATTAGCCTCCAATTAAAATAAATAATTTTTTTAAGCCAAGGGAAAATCCATAGACCAGCCCTTCATCAGCCAAGATTAGAAGCAATACTGTGTCCTAAATAAAATGCATGGATTAGTTCAGATTTTGAACCAGAAGATGGAGAATAAATTGATAATTGCTTCCATCTACTAAGTACCAAGGGTACTAAGGCACATGAAAGTGCATAAGCTTAAACCTAACAAATGATTGCCCCATTTGCAATCTGTTGTATCTGTTGTAGAATCTTAACAAGAAAAGATTAATATAGGCTCTAGCATATGGCTGATCTATTAAGTGTATCAGTTTCAATTCCCATCAGCAAACAGAATTTAAAGCAATTCACATTTATGTGAGGACAATAGGACATAATCACTGTCCCACCTTGGATCTAAATCAACTGTACATTTTCTGACAAAATAGTCTGTCTGAAAAATCTTGACTGTCCTGATATTTCACAGAATATAACTATTCCACAATACTGATGGCAGCATCCTAATCAGATCTAAGTGAAAGTGATTGTCATTCAGTCATGTCTGACTTTTTGGGACCTCATGGACATTCTTCAGACCATTACTGGGGTGGGTAGCCTATCACTTTTCCAGCGATCTTCCCAACCCAGGAATCGAAACAGGGTCTCCTGCATTGAAGGTGGATTCTTTACCAACTGAGCTATCAGGAAAGCCCTAAATCATATCTAAAGAGCAAGAAATTTCAAGAAGTCAGAATATTCTATGTCATGCATGTCAGAGGGTGGAAGATAAAACTTACAGTGATTTAGGGCCCTCCACATTAAGTGATCTCTAGTCTTTCCCATTCTATTGTTTTCCTCGATTCCTTTGCATTGATCACTTAGGAAAGCTTTCTTATCTCCCCTTGCTTTTCTTTGGAACTCTGCATTCAAATGGGTATATCTTTCCTTTTTTCCTTTGCCTTTAGCGTCTCGTCTATTCTCAGCTATTTGTAACACCTCCTCAGACAATCATTTTGTCTTTTTGCATTTCTTTTTCTTGGGGATGGTCTTCATCATTGCCTCCTGTACAATGTCATGAACCTCCATCCATAGTTCTTCAGGAACTCTGTCTCTCAGATCTAATCCCTTGAATCTGTTTGTCACTAACACTGTGTAATTGCAAGGGACTTGATTTAGGACATACCTGAGTGGTCCAGTGGTTTTCCCTACTTTCTTCAATTTAAGTCTGAATTTGGCAATAAGGAGTTCATGATCTGAGCCACAGTCAGCTCCTGGTCTTGTTTTTGCTGATTATATAGAACTTCTCCATCTTTGGCTGCAAAGAATACAATCAATCTGATTTTGGTATTGACCATCTGGTGATGTCCATGCATAGAGTCTTCTCTTATGTTATTGGAAGAGGTGTTTGCTATGGACCAGTGCATTACCTTGGCAAAACTCTATCAGCCTTTGCCCTGCTTCATTTTGTACTAAGGCTTAATTTGCCTGTTACTCCAGAAATCTCTTGACTTTTCTCTCTATTTTTGCATTCCAGTCCCCTATAATGAAAAGGACATCTTTATGGGGTGTTAGCTCTAGAAGGTCTTGTAGGTCTTCATAGAATCATTCAAATTCAGCTTCTTCAGCACTTCTGGCTGGGGCACAGACTTGGATTACTGTGATATTGAATGATTTGCCTTGGAAATGAACAGATCATTCTGTTCTTTTTGAGATTACACCCAAGTACTGCATTTCAGATCTCTTGTTGACTATCAGAGCTACTCCATTTTTTCTAAGGGATTCTTGTCCAAATGAAGCGAAAGTTGCTCAGTTGTGTCTGACTCTTTGCAAGCCCACAGACTATACAGTCCATGGGATTCTCCAGGCCAGAATACTGGAGTGGGTGAGCCTTTCACTACTCCAGGGGATCTTCCCAACCCAGGGATCAAACCCAGGTCTCCTGCATTGCTGGCAGATTCTTTGCCAGTTGAGCCACAAGGAAAGCCCTTCTTGCCCAAAGTAGTAGATATGATGGTCATCTGAGTTAAATTCACCCATTCCAGTCCATTTTAGTTCACTGATTCCTAAAATGTCAATGTTCACTCTTGCCATCTCCTGTTTAACCACTTCCAATTTACCTTGATTCATGGACCTAACATTCCAGGTTCCAATGCAATATCATTCTTTACAGCATCAGACTTTACTTCCATTACCAGTCATATCCAAACTGGGTGTTGTTTTTGCTTGGCTCCATCTCTTCATTCTTTCTTTAGTTATCTCTCCACTGTTCTCCAGTAGCATACTGGGCTGACCTACCAACTCAGGGAGTTCATTTTTCAATGTCCTATCTTTTTACCTTTTTTATACTGTTCATGGGGTTCTCAAGGCAAGAATAGTGAAGTGATTTGCCATTGCCCTCTCCAGTGGACCATGTGTTGTTAGAACACTCTGCCATGACCTATACTTCTTGGGTGGCCCTACACGACATGGCTCATAGTTTCATTGAGTTAGACAAGGCTGTGGTCCATGAACTGGTCCAAGGCAATGCCAAAGAATGCTCAAACTACCACCCAATGGTGCTCATCTCACATGCTAGCAGAGTAATGCTCAAAATTCTCCAATTTATGCTTCAACAGTACGTGAACCATGAACTTCCAGATGTTCAAGCTGGATTTAGAAAAGGCAGAGGAACCAGAGTCAAGCTACCAATATCCACTGGATCATTGAAAAAGCAAGAGAGTTCCAGGAAAGCTTCTGCTTTATTGACTATACCAAAGACTTTGACTGTGGATCACAACAAACTGTGGGAAATGCTCAAAGAGATGAGAATACCAGACCACCTGACCTGCCTCCTGAGAAATTTGTATGCAAGTCAAGAAGCAACAGTTAGAACTGGACATGGAACAGCAGACTGGTTTCAAATCAGGAAAAGATTACGTCTAGGCTGTACATTGTTACCCTGCTTATTTAACTTATATGCAGAGTACATCATGAGAAATGCAGAGAGGATGAAGCACAAGCTTAAATCAAGATTGCCAGGAGAAATATTAATAACCTCAGACATGCAGATGACACCACCCTTATGGCAGAAAGTGAAGAGTAACTAAAGAGTCTCTTGATGAAAGTGAAAGAGGAGAGTGAAAAATTTGGCTTAAAGCTCAACATTCAGAAAACAAAGATTATGGCATCTGGTCCCATCACTTCATGGCAAATACATGGAGAAGCAGTGGAAACAGTGAAAGACTTTATTTTGGGGGACTCCAAAATCACTGCAGATGGTGACTGCAGCCACGAAATTAAAAGACGCTTGCTCCTTGGAAGAAAAGCTATGACTAACCTAATAGAATATTAAAAAAGCAGATATTACTTTGACAACAAAAGTCCGTCTAGTCAAAGCTATGGTTTTTCCAGTAGTCATGTATGGATGTGAGAGTTGGACTATGAAGAAAGCTTAGTGCTGAAGAATTGGTGCTTTTGAATTATAGTGTTGGAGAAGACTCTTGAGAGTCCTTTGGACCGCAAGGAGATCCAACCAGTCAATTCTAAAGGAAATCAGTCTGAATATTCATTGAAAGGGCTGATGCTGAAGCTGAAACTCCAATACTCTGGCCACTTGATGCAATATACGGACTCATTGGAAAAGACCTTGATGCTGGGAAAGATTGAAGGAGGGGGAGAAGGGGACGACAGAGGATGAGATGATTGGATAGTATCACCAACTCGATGGACATGAGTTTGAATAAGCTTTGGGAATTGGTGATGGACAGGAAAGCCTGGTGTGCTGCAGTCCATGAGGTTGCAAACAGTTGAACACAACTGAGCAACTGAATTGAACATTAAGTGAAGTTTTAGAAGTTCAATCATCTTAGGTCTGCTTGTACATTCTTTCTAGTATTATGAAAAATGTATTGCATTTTGGCTACTTAACACAAAGAGGCACAATATTTGATGGAATCCAATGCATTTGGAGGTGGTACACACCACACCAGGTAATCTGCTATGAACTATTTGGCGACAGAGAAGACTATAAGTTATAAATGGGTCTCAGAGCAAGAAAGAGATTTCTAACAAGTATAAGCAGCAGTGAGAGTTATCATGTTGATTGAAACATGTAAAAAAATATATTCATGGTGCTATCTATATCTGTAATAGTGAAGTAAACATTTTTTATATGGCATCTCTGATAGCCAAAAAGGAAAAAGATTGTCATACAGACTTTTAGAGTCTTGGACCAGGGCAATGCCTCATGTAAGAAAAAATTAGATGTATTAGTTTGGTGCAAAAGCAATTGCTGCTTTGCATTGTTGAACTTTGTTGTTTGATGTTGAAATACATTCTTATATCAATGTGGATATGTTATACATTGTTTTTATTGGCATTTTTCACTTTATGATTTTTGCTAATGACATTAATTCAGTTACTTTATATTTATTTTACACTATAGAAATGATGTTAGACAAAAAGCAAATTTGAGCAACTCTTTTTATTCAAATCCTTAATGGGTTGTACATAGCATAGAAAACTTGCAACATCAACCCATTTGGGCCAGGAACTGTTAACAAGCATATGGTGCAATGGTGGTTCAAGAAGCTTTGTAAAGGAGATGAGAGCCTTGGAGATGACAAGCAAAGGGACTGGCCATCAGAAGTTGACAATGACCAATTGAGAGCAATCATTAAAGCTGATACTCTTGCAACTACATGAGAAGTTGCCAAAGAATTCACCATTCAGTGGTCATTCAGCATTTGAAGCAAATTGGAAAGTTGAAAAAGCTTGATAAGTGTGTGCTTCATGAGCTGACTGAAAATTTAATTAAAAAATCATCATTTTGAAGCGTCATCTTCTCTTATTCTACACAACAATGAACCATTTCTCAGATTGTGATATGCAATGAAAAGTGGGTTTTATATGGCAATGACCAGCTCAGTGGTTGTACTGAGAAGAAGCTCCAAAGTACTTCCCAAAGTGCCAAGAAAAAAATTCATGGTCACTGTTTGGTGGCCTGATGCTGGTATGATCCACTATAGCTTTTTGAATCTCAGTGAAACCATTACATCTGAGAAGTATGCTCAGCAAATCAATGAGATGAATTAAAAACTGTGATGCCTGCAGCTGCCACTGGTCATCAGAAGAGGCCCAGTTCTTCTCCATGACAATGCTTGAGTGCACATCACACAACCAGCTCTTCAAAAGTTGAAGGAATTGGGCTACAAAGTTTTTCCTCATCTGCCATAATCACCTGACCTCTCTCGCCAACCAACTACCACTTCTTCAAGCATCATGACAATTTTTTGCAAGGAAACAGCTATCACAACCAGCAGGAGGCAGAAAATGCTTTCCAAGAGTTTGTTGGATCCCAAAGCATAGATTGTTATGCTACAGGAATAAAAATACTTATTTCTCACTGGCAAAAATGTGTTGATTGTAATGGCTCCTGTTTGATTAATAAAGATATGTTTGAGCCTAGTTATAATGCTTTAAAAAAATTTATAGTCCAAAACCACAATTACTTTTGCATTAACCTAACACTTACAACACAGCTATTCTGATGTAGTGTCAGTATCAAGTGATTATGTAACTGGGGCTTGCTATCTGAGCTCGATGTTGTCAGATCCACCATCTCATAAGGTTAGATTCATGCAGTAAAAATCCAACAAACAACTGGAAACCAAACATTTGGATCTGACCAGATCATGTCCAGAGGACATAAATTATGTGAACTAATGGCACAGACACTTAACCTACCTCTGTTATATCAGTGTTGCACTCTTTTACTTATGGCCTGATAAGGATCCTCAAATGACCAGATGCTGGGGAAAGAAAAATTTCAGGACTCTGATATATAGTCAGCTTTATATGTTGTTGTGAGTCATAAGTGAAAAAATGCTACAAAATATCCTAACTTAGGTGTCAACTCAAAGGGCAATAGTGAGAGGAAATTCTCTCAGGGGGTAGAGCCATTAAAACATAGAGCACATTAGGTTGTCTCCTTTGCATAGAAGGAGAAATCGAGCATACACAAGCTATTGGGAGAAGGCAATGGCACCTCACTCCAGTACTCTTGCCTGGGAAATCCCAAAGATGGAGGAGCCTGGTTGCCTGCAGTTCATGGGGTCGTAAAGAGTCAGACACGACTGAGCAACTTCACTTTCACTTTTCACTTTCATGCATTGGAGAAGGAAATGGCAACCCTCTCCAGCATTCTTGCCTGGAGAATCCCAGGAATGGCGGAGCCTGGTGGGCTGCGTCTATGAGGTCGAACAGAGTCGGACATGACTGAAGTGACTTAGTATCAGCAGCAGCAGCAGTATTCCATTTATAGACATGCAAAACAGAAAGAGACTCACAGATATAGAAAACAAACTAGTGATCATGCAAAAGGGAGAGGGGCATATTTGTGGTATGGGATTTACTATGTATAATATAGATGAGCAACAAGGATGTATAGTATAACACTGAGAATTATAACCACTGTCTTATAATAACTTTTAATGGAATATAACCTATAAAAATACTGAATCGTTACAATGTACACCTGAACCTGAAACTAATATAATGTTGTAAATCAACTAGAGGTCAATAAAAAAAGGAAATGCAAATATTTAATAGGAAAATGGTAAAGTATATAAATAATTATAAACTATTAATTTTTAAAAGAATGTTGAACAATAAGGACTGGCTCATAGTAGAAAAGGCAAAAAGATATGACACTGAAAGATGAACTCCCCAGGTCGGTAGGTTAGCCCAATATGCTACTGGAAAAGAGTAGAGAAATGACTCCAGAAAGAATGAAGAGATGGAACCACAGCCAAAACAACACCCAGTTGTGGATGCAACTGGTGATGAAGTAAAGTCTGAAACTGTAAAGAACAATATTGCATAGGAACCTGGAATGCTAGGTCTATGAATCAAGGCAAATTGGAAGTGGAAGATGGCATGAGTGAACATTGACATTTTAGGAATCAGTGAACTAAAATGGACTGGAATGGGTGAATTTAATTCAGATGACCACTATATCTACTGCTGCATGCAAGAATTCCTTAGAAGAAATGGAGTAGCCCTCATAGTCAGCAAAAGAGTTCAAAATGTAGTACTTGGGTGCAGTCTCAAAAACAACAGAATGATCTCTGTTTATTTCCAAGGCAAATCATTCAATATCACAGTAATCCAAGTCTATGCCCAGCCACTAATCTGAAGAAGCTGAAGTTGAAGAGCTACAAGACCTTCTAGAACTAAAACCCAAAATAGACATCCTTTTCATTATAGGGGACTGGAATGCAAAAATAGGAAGTCAAGAGACCTGGAATAACAGGTAAGTTTGGCCTTGGGCAAAGGCTAATAGAGTTTTGCCAAGAGAACACACTGGTCATATCAAGCACCCTCTTCCAACAACACAAGAGAAGACCCTACACATGGACATCACCAGATAGTCAATACCGAAATCAGACTGATTATATTCTTTGTAGCCTAAGATGGAGAAGTTCTATAGGGTCAGCAGAAACAAGACCAGGAGCTGACTATGGTTCAGATCATGAACTGCTTATTGCCAAACTCAGACTTAAATTGAAGAAAGTAGGGAAAACCTCTAGAGCATTCAAAGAAAAGAAAGTGAACATGTAGCCACTCAGTCGTGTCCAACTCTTAGCGACCCCATGGACCATAGCCCACCAGGATCATCTGCCCAGAAATCTCTAGGCAAGAATACTGGAAGGGATCGCTATTTCCTTCTTCAGTGGATCTTCCCAGCCCAGAGATCAAACCTGGGTCTCCTGCATTGTAGGCAAATTCTTTACCATCTAAGCCACATGGGAAGCCCCAGACCATTTAGGTATGACCTAAATCAAATCCCTTATGATTATACAGTGGAAGTGACAAATAGATTCAATGGATTAGATCTGATAGACAGAGTGCCTCAAGAACTATGGATGGAGGTTTGTGACATTGTACAGGAGGAGTTATCAAAGTTATCTCCAAAAAAGAGAAATGCAAAAAGGCAAAATGGTTGTCTGAGGAGACATTATGAGTAGCTGAGAAAAGAAGAGAAGCTAAAGGCAAAAGAGAAAAGGAAAGATATACCCATGTGAGTTCAGTGTTGCAAAGAATAGGAAGGAGATATAGGAAAGCCTTCCTAGGTAATCAACACAAAGAAATAGAGGAAAACAGAATGGAAAAGACTAGAGATCTCTTCAAGAAAACCAGAAGATACCAAAGGAACATTTCATACAAAGATAGGCACAATAAAGGACAGAAACAGTATGGACCTAACAGAAAAAGAAAATATTAAGACGAAGTGGCAAGAATACATAGAAGAACTATACAAAAAAGACCTTAAAGACCCAGATTACCACAGTGGTGTGATCACTCACTGTTGTGGTCCTTTAATGGACCAGAACCTGGTGGTCCAGAGTTGACCAGTAAGAAAGTAAAGGAGAGAGGAAAAGGCTGATATGCCTTGGTTTATGCAGAAAGCCAATAAAGCCCTTGCGCGGAGCTTGCTCTGTTCATGGAGGCCTCAGGTGCCCTCTCAATGGGGTGAAGGTGCAGAGTACCTTCTCGAGAGGGTCTTAGAAGCCTGAGCAGGAAAGTGAACTCAGAGAACCTCTGTGCTCCAAGGGATCAGCATGAAAAAGAGAGAGAGAGAAAGCAAGACATGGGACCAAAGCTCTGATGGAGCAAAGGTGTTTTAATCAACGTGGTGTGGGCATATATACTGCAGTTATTTTCAGCAAAGATAAAGATTAAAATTCCAGATTTACAAAACATAAGTGATCCATATTAAAGAGAGAGAGAGTTGTAAATAATCACTTTTACCATATGGTTCACTAGAAGGAAGAGGATACTTATCACCCTATAGAAAAACTAGCAAAGGAAATGCCTCAGCCCTGGGAGAGGCTTGCCTCTCCTCTTAATTCCTGAATATTCAGGAATTAATAAGGAATAGAGGATTCCTGACAGATCCAAAACAGCACACAGGAAGCCTCCTGTTAAATGCTTCCTGACAACTCACCTAGAGCCAGATATCCTGGTATGCAAAGTCAAGTGGGCCTTAGAAAGCATCACTACAAACAAAGCTAGTGGAGGTGATGGAATTCCAGCTGTGTTATTTCAAATCCCAAAAGATGATGCTATGAAAGTGCTACACTCAGCACACCAGCAAATTCAGGAAACTCAGCAGTGGCCACAGGACTGAAAAAGGTCAGTTTTCATCCCAATCCTAAAGAAAGGTAATGCTGAAGAATGTTCAAGTGAAAGTGAAGTTGCTCAGTCGTGTCCGACTCTTTGTGACCCCCTGGACTGTAGCCTAGCAGGCTTCTCCGTCCATGGGATTCTCCAGGCAAGAATACTAGAGTGGGTTACCATCTCCTTTTCCAGGTAATCTTCCTGACCCAGAGATCAAACCCAGGTCTCCTGCATTTTAGGGGGATGCTTTAACCTCTGAGCCACCAGGGAAGCAACCAAGGAAGAATGTTCAAACTACCACACGATTGCACTCATCTCACACACTAACAAAGTAATGCTCAAAATTTTCCAAGCTAGGTTTTAACAGGACATAAACCAAGAACCTCCAGATATTCAAGCTGGATTTAGAAAAGGCAGAGGAACCAGCGATCAAATTGCCAACATCCACTGGATCATAGAAAAAGCAAGATAATTCCAGAAAAATATCTACTCCTGTTTTATTGACTATGCCAAAGCCTATGACTGTGTGGATCACAACAAACTGGAAAATTCTTAGAGAGATGAGAATACCAGACCACCTGACCTGCCTCCTGAGAAATCTGTTTGCCATTCAGAAAGCAACAGTTAGAACTGGACATGGAACAATGAACTGGTTCCAAATTAGGGAAGGAGTACATCAAGGCTGTATATTGTCACCCTGTTTATTTAACTTATATGCAGAATGCATCATGCAAATTGCTGGGCTGGATGAAGCACAAGCCAGCATCAAGATGTTGGGAGAAATACTAGTAACCTCAGACAGGCAGATGACACCACCCTTATGGCAGAAAGCAAAGAGGAAGTGAATAGCCTCTTTATGAAAGTGAAAGAGGAGAGTGTAAAAGCTGGCTTAAAACTCGACATTCAAAAATCTAAGACCTGGGCATCCAGTCCCATCACTTCTGGCAAATAGATGGAAAACAATGGAAACAGTGAAAGACTTTATTTTCTTGGGCTCCAAAATCACTGCAGATGGTGACTGCAGCCATGAAATTAAAAGACGCTTGTTCCTTGGAAGGAAAGCTATGACAAACCTAGACAGTATGTTAAAAAGCAGACATTACTTTGCCAACAAAGGTCTATCTAGTCAGCTATGGTTTTTCTACCAGTCATGTGTGGATGCGAGCATTGGACCATAAAGAAGGCTGAGCGCCAAAGAATTGTTGCACTTTTACTGTGGTATTGGAGAAGACTCTTGTGAGCCCCTTGGACTGCAAGTAAATCAAACCAGTCAATCATAAAGGAAATCAGTCCTGACTATTCATTGGAAGGAATGGTGCTGAAGCTGAAGCACCAGTACTTTGGCTACCGATGCAAAGAACTGACTCATTAAAAATAAGTCCGTGATGCTGGGCAAGAAATTGAAGGCAGGAGGAGCAGGGGATGACAGAGGATGAGAAAGTTGGATGACATCATCAAATCGATGGACAGGAGTCTGAGCAAGCTTCGGGAATTGGTGATGAACAGGGAAGCTTGGCATGATGTGGTCCATGGGGTCACAAAGAGTTGGACACAACTGGGCAAGTGAACTGAACAATAAGGGCAGGTGATAAGAAATGTAACAGTTTAGAATATGATTATATTCTACACAGATGATTTTACAATTTATTAAAAAATGCATTATACAAAAGAGAAACAAGTGAAAACAAATACATTAAACTACTAGCAAAAGATGTTCTTTGAGATTATATCTATGCTGACACTCAGTTCAATTTCATCATACCAAATCTGAGGTGAGCACATATCAAGTAACAAATCAACTTATTTCCAAAAACTATTCTTGTTCCAATTCCATATGTTTCTACTATGGCTGACCCTTGACAATGCAAAAGTTAGGAATGCTGATTTCACAGTCAATCAAAAATCCGTGACTTTTGACTTCCCAAACTTAACTACGACTAGCCTACTGTTGCCTTATTGTTAATATAAAGTTTATTAACACCTATTATATGTATTATATAATGTATTCTTACAATAAAGGAAGCCAGAGAAAAGAAAATGTTATTAAAAATACATAAGGATAAGAAAATACATTTACAGTATGTAATGTATTTGTCAATACCATAAGTTTACATCCTCTGTTTACAAGATGAATCATCTGTCAGTACCTACATTAATATTGTCTTTTATGA
>SJYC01007307.1:0-10053 GCA_006408675.1 Madoqua kirkii | reverse complement strand
AAAAAAAAGATAATGTGAAAAATAAATTCATATTTATTTTAAGGTATAATGACATACATTGATAACAAAAAATGAGCTGATTACTGATGTTTTATAAATAAATAACTGATATAATTGCTTCACAGTAGCCTACCTTGTACACTAAGTGAATCATTTAAAAATGTTTATGGTCTATGTTATATAGTCATATTCATAACACAGTATTGAGAATATTATATATTTTTTAAAAACTACTTACCTGTGGCGATAGGCTGAAACAGTTTTTCTAACTGTGAAAGAGAGAAAGAAGTATACTGTATAATAATATAATTCTTTGAACGCAGTTATAAGCAATAAAAAACTAAAGTATTAATTTTACATTAAGTATCACTCATGCCTACATGAGGATACACTATCTTCTTCCATACTTCTTACACATGATGCTTTATACATACATTTTTATATATTTATGAAAAATCTGTGTATCAGTGTAGTTCACAGCTTATGGCCATGTTATTCGAGAGTCAGCTGTAATTCTGCTTCAAGGAACTCATTCTAACCTTAAATTTATGGGTAATTTTATGTTGAAACTTTGTATGAAATAGTTTTTTAATGTGGAGCTCTCTAGTAGGTTTAAACTAAGCACATTCATCAAAAAAACCAATGAACAATAGAAATACTATTATCCCATATACACCATCTGTGGTCTCAGTATTTGACCTTAAGACTATTTAAAAGAATGGATTTAAAATTCATGTAGTCTTATACTTTCCTGATTAAACAATCCCAAACTTATTTTTCATGGTCTATGCTTCATGACTAGTATTTTCAATCTAGTTTTTAATATGTGTGAACCACCTATGGGCCAGTATTATGCTACCCTTACAGGAAATAGAGTTCACAAAGTTTCACTCTGGACACAACGACCAATTAAACTGGAGGGACTCTGGAATCCCTAGGGCTAAAAGAGCACAGAGCATTGTATGAATGGTAAGCCTCAGTTAAAGCTAAACCTTCTCTCCATCATTCTGTCAGTTTTGCTGGTATTTATAAAATTAGCTTTTCATTGTATTAGGAGCTTGCTGAGAAGAGCCAAGGTCAGTCAAAAACACCTGGGTGACTGAAGACATTATCTCTAATATACTTTTACCTCATCATATGAACTTTTCTCATATGTTTTTGATTCACTCCAGTTATGTGTTAATTTCCTTCTCAATTTGTGGGCAAAATGTAGCTGAATAAGAATTTCACAAGAGGTGAAATGTCAAAAAGTCACTGCATTTTTCCTCTTGTTTTTGGACCAAACTTCCTTCAAAACATGGCACAAAGAATGGTGTAGACATCTTTTCGATGTTAGAAAAAAGAAAAGGTGAGTGATGTCTACTAAACAAAATTATGTTATTATCACTGAGTGGGAAAGATCTGTCAAGATCATTTCATATACTTCCCTGCCTCTAGGTTGCTTCATATTCAATAAGCAGAGTTCAATTTACTTCCTAGGAATCTTGAAATAAAGGTCAAATATTTTCAGTGGCTCCAAAAATACTTGTTATCATTTCACTCCTTTGCCCATTATATTGTCATATAAAAAAAATAAAGGAGTATTTAGGATTCTTTTAATCAGTAGAAGATATAGAAATAAGAGAAGAGTTATGATAACAGTGGGATGAAAATGTCCTTTACAAAGGATAATTTCATTTTTCTGATAATGTAAAAAATGAGCTAATGAATGAGCATCGTGACATCAGTGACATCAGAGACATACAAAATGTGGGAAGGAGTATTGAATAAAAGATGTGAAAAAAAGAAATAGAAAAAGAAATAAAAGAAACAGAAAAAAAAACCCATCTGTTGAGTAAAGTGTTTTATCTTTCATGCCCTCAGGCAACTCAATGTCTTCTACTAACCACTGACTTGACTATCATTTACTGGGAAACAATGTTCTCAGTACTATGCTAGACACAAAGAAAAAATGAGATGCACATATAATCATTTCATACTATAATATCATAAAATTGTAATGTTTCAGCTCCACCAATAGTAATTTGTCTCTTTTTTTTTTTCACATACTCGGGAAGTGGAGATAATGATAAATTATTACTATTAATACCTACTGATAATGATTAATGCTCTTGATGCTATTAGTGATAACTAGTTCACATTCACAGCTCTATGTTCCAGAGCTGTCCTAAATTCAGATGTGTAGGCCTTGCTGCATCAAACCTATACAATAACTCTCATTATCAGTACAGAATCTGTGAATTTTGAACACAAGGATATTCATCAATTTGCCCAGAACCATATTCAGAGAGAAAAGAATCTGCCTGCAGTGCTGGAGACCTGGGTTTAATCCCTGGGTTAGGAAGATCCTCTGGAGAAGGGAATAGCTACCCAACCCAGTATTCTTGCCTGGATAATCCCATGAATAGAGCAGCCTGGAAGGCTACAGTTCACCGGGTTGCAAAGAGTCAGATTTGACTGTGTGACTAACACTTTCACTTATACAGATCAGATATAAAATGCTGGGAGAGTCCAGCTACTGAGACAATGTTCTGAAAAGCTAACTTTTAAGGTGATTTTTTTAAAACATTATCTAGTGAGTAGACAGGAGCAGGAAACGGCAACCCACTCCAGTACTCTTGCCTGGAAAATCCCATGGATGGTGGAGCCTGGTAGGCTGCAGTCCATGGGGTAGCTAAGAGTCAGACAGGACTGAGCAAATTCACTTTCACTTTTCACTTTCATGCCTTGGGGAAGGAAATGGCAATGCATTCCAGTGTTCTTGCCTGGAGAATCTCAGGGATGGGGGAGCTTGGTGGGCTGCCATTTATGGGGTAGCACAGAGTCTGACACGACTGAAGCGACTTAGCAGCAGCAGCAGCAGAAGTGAATAGACAAAGTAGTGCTTCTCTGTTTTGATTTGTTTCTTTATTGATGAAAAATTGCGCATCTTTTCTATTTTCACCTTTGCTTCATATTTGTTCTTGTTCCACCTATTTATATACACTGCTCTTTTTTTATTGGAATTTTGGCCTTTTCTCATAATTATTATGTACTAATTACTTATATTTCAATATGTGAGTCATTTTTGCCATAAACTGCACATTTTTCATTTTGACTATCCTTTATCAATGTATTAACTTTTTCATGTGAAAATTTAAATGTACACACAAATAAGTTTTACATCCTTTTCTATTTTTCAACTGAGAGTATATTATTGGTATTTACTAAATAATGTATATCTGTAGCTAAAAAGCCAAAATTAAAACTTCATGTAATGGAAAGAATTATAGATCATAGCACTATCTCTGTTCATTCTCATGTAGGCATCCCATGCTAAAGTTATAGTTTATATATCAGTGTTACTAACTTGGGGAAAAATATATTCCACTCTGGTATAAAATATGTCAATTCTTATTATTATATCTTCTTTTTTAAGTCAGTCTAGCAGCACTATCTATTTTTATGCTTGTAAATTCAAATGGGGTAGGTCTAAGCAATTTGAACATGCAAAGTAGACTAAAGGAATTTAGATGCCCTTGTGTCATATAACTAAATAACTGATAACTTTCACAGATTGAAGAAAATCAACTTTATTTGAGTTTTGGCTCCTTGATTCCATTGTTTACAACTCTTGTGTCTTCCTTTGCTGCTTTCTCTATATTTAAGTGGAATTAAGGTATATATAAAAATGAATGGCTTTTAAATTCTGCTTTTGAGTCTTGGCCTTAAGATTACAGAGTGTGCAAATTATTTATTCTCATTGAGTCACAGTAGCAATAAAATGTGGATCATATCCATTTATTAGGGTTTTGGTGAGAATTAGAAAGAATTATTTCAGGCACTAAGCAATGCCTGTCACACGGCAGTAAGTCAACAATTAGCTTATCCATTCTGCAGTTTCATCAAGGTATTTGGAAATGCTGGGAGATGTCAACTGAGATCATCATTATAAATAACAAGTTAGTCATAACTTTTTACCATGAATCAAAGCATCTAATACTCATGATAGCTCTTTGTGGGAATGGATGTTCTATGTGTCATTTTAGAGAGACAGCTCAAAAATATCCCAAGAATATACTACTAAAGCAAGCATAATTTCTTTAGATCGAGTTCAGATTTACATGATGCTTTTATAACCTCTATATTACTGAGCATTTTGAGCATGGATTAAAAACTACTGGATTAAACAGCACTTATTCTTAAAATACTTATTAAGGTAAGTTAGCAGTATAAGAAAAGGGATAAAAATTGAAATGTATGGAGCACATGTAACTGTCCATGTTTCATACCTACAGGTTCATATTCTTGGCATTTAAATGTGATGATCTGCTTCATAAAGTCAAACATAAATACTAAAACAGAAGACCTATTTTCTAACCATACAATACCCATATTATATTTCACAAGGTTCTATTTAATTGACTACATATTTGGTGTTGAATCATTCACTAAAATTATCCTAAAATCAGTTCTGTTATAATACGAGTAGTCAATATTGTCTATTGACCACTTTCTTATTTTATACTTTTTAGGAATGAAAAATTGTATCATCATGAATTGGGCAAATGAGAGCTCCCTGAAAGAATTTGTACTACTTGGCTTTTCAGACAAGCCCTGGCTGCAAAGGCCCCTTTTTGTGTTACTATTAATATCATACACAACCACTATCTTTGGCAATGTGTCCATCATGATGGTGTGCATTCTGGATCCCAAGCTTCACACCCCGATGTATTTCTTTCTTACTAATCTGTCCATCTTAGATCTGTGTTACACCACAAGCACAGTCCCTCATATGCTGACGAATATTTCTCACAACAAGAAAACTATCAGCTATGCTGGCTGTGTGGCCCAGCTCATCATCTTCCTGGCCCTGGGTGCTACTGAGTGTCTCCTCCTTGCTGTTATGTCCTTTGACAGGTACGTGGCGATTTGCAGACCCCTCCACTATGTTGTCATCATGAACCCTTGGTTCTGCTTGAGGATGATAGCCTTCTCCTGGTTCACTGGATTCAGCAACTCAGTGCTACAGTCCTCCTTGACCCTTAACATGCCACGGTGTGGTCATCAAGAAGTGGACCACTTTTTCTGTGAGGTTCCTGCCCTTCTCAAGTTGTCCTGTGCTGACACAAAGCCTATTGTTGCTGAGCTTTTTTTCTTCAGTGTGTTAATTCTGCTAATTCCAGTGACGTTGATCCTCATCTCCTATGGCTTCATAGCTCGAGCAGTATTGAGAATCAAATCAGCAGAAGGACGACGAAAAGCTTTTGGGACATGTGGGTCTCACATGGTTGTAGTCTCTCTCTTTTTTGGAACAGGCATATACATGTATCTACAACCACCTTCTTCTACCTCTAAGGACTGGGGGAAAATTGTTTCTCTCTTCTATGGGATATTCACACCCATGTTGAACCCCCTCATCTATAGCCTTAGGAATAAAGATATGAAGGAGGCCTTTAAGAGGCTGATGCTGTTAACATTTTACTATAAAAAATAAGAAGTGTTCCATCATGATGAGGATCTTCTGAGTCTTTTTTTCTCTTGAAAATAGTAATAATGTTTGAACTGATTTTTCTATTTTAGGCTCTTACAAGTTTACGGAGTTAGGCCAACAGTTAGAAAACCTTCCTAGCTTCAGGAAGCAATGCTGAGAGCATAAGCCATATTTTTCTAAATTAAAAGCTCCTTTGCCTTCTGTAAGGTTCCTCAATGAACTTTGTTTCTTGAGGCCAAGCCATGCTAATTCCCTCCTGTCAGTGCCTGACTATTCAAAACACTTGGATGGTTTACCTTCCCACTTATACTATATGTTAGAGAACTATCTTGTCTAGCATCTTAGTTAGTGAGTTCCATATCTTTCTGACTAAATGACCAGCAATCCCAAGACAGAAGTTTTCTCATAGCACAAAAGTCCTCATATGCACCCTTCAGAACTCTTCCAAGCATGTAGTTTGTCCCAAATCTAGTAATGGCTGACTTTAAACTAGCTAAGTATGTGCATCTCATCCTAGAAACTGGAAATATCAGTTGAATTTTTCAATTATTTATTTATTTATTTTTCACTCTGCTGGGTCTTCATTGCTATACGCAGGCTTTCTCTTGTTGGGGTGAGTGGGGCCTACACTGCAGTTGCAATGCGAGGACTTCTCTTGCTGTGGAGCACAAGTTCTAGGACATGTGGGCTTCAGCAGTTGTAGCAAATGGGCTTAGTTGTTCTGTGGCATATAGGATCTTCCTGGGTTAGGGATCAAACCAGTGTCCTTAGCATTGTGAGGTGAGTTCTTATCCACTGGCCATCAAGGAAGCCCTCAGTTGAATTTTATTTTCAACCCTCTTTTTAATTCATCCCTTTATTTCCAATGAATTGCATTTTTTTTCCTTTCTTCTTTCATTTTCCAAATCCTTACTTGTCCCAAGTTCTGCACAAAGCACACAGGATCTCCCAAAAATTATGATGTTATTTATAAAAATGTTAATAGGACATTTTTCTAACATTGATCTGAATTGATGCACTTTATTTGGGTGAAAAATGAAATTACTCAGTCGTGTCCAACTCTTTGCAACCCCATGGACTGTAAACTACCAGGCTTCTCTGTTTGCAGAATTTTCCAGGCAAGAATACTGGAGTGGGTTCCTTCTCCAGGAAATTTTCCTGGCCCAGGGATTGAACTCGGGTCTCCCGCATTGTAGGCAGACGCTTTACCCTCTGAGCCACCAGGGAAGTCACTCAATAAGTATTTATTGATCACTAGGTAGCACTAGACCAGAGAGAAAACAATCAGAGTTCCTCTACTAAAAAATATTCTAGTTCACAAAGGAAACGACTCAAACTCAGATACTTAAATAATTACTTGCAGTTAGCAATGTAAGGGCATAGATGGGACAACATTTTAGGCAGCAGAGAAAAGTTTACAAAACACATACAAAAAGAGGCTCGAGATGATAACTGAAAAGCTTGGATTTTATCCAGTTATGAAAGCAGAATACTTAGAGCACAGAAGGTAGCAGTAGCACAAACTATTTAAAAACACAAGTACAGACTATGGCAGAACACATAATAAGCATATGTTTACTAAATGTGACATTTCAAATAAATGGGAAAGGGAAAAAGTTTAAATATATGGAGTTTAAAATGTTTGTTTAGCACAAAAAGAAAGCAATAGCATTTCAAGACACTGTAAATGAATGAATACAATTATATCTCAGTATAAGTGCCATTTTTTAAGATTTCCCAACCATTTTGTACCACTGCCATCTCTTTTTGAAAATATGATAGACATTTCCAACTCAACACAATCAAAAGCTGAACACCTGCTCTCTCCACCACAAAGTCCTCTTCTAAAGCTCACTGTTTTTGTAAGTTGATTCACTTGTTGTGAATCTGCAAATCAGAAACCATTAGCCATATCTTAAACCATCACCTGCATAATTTTCCATATCAAAACCATTACCAAGACAAATCAGTCATTAATCTTTTGTACCTCCCACCTCTCCATTCCTTTCCATCTTCACACTCCCAGTTTCATACTCTTTTTCTAGACCTATCTTATTGCCTGATTTATCTTTATGCATTCCTGCCAACTTTCTGCAGCACACTTCAGTTCGGTTCAGTTGCTCAGGTGTGTCCAACACTTTGTGACCCCATGGACTGCAGCATGCCAGGCCTCCCTGTCCTCACCAACTCCCAGAATTTATTCAAACTCATGTCCATTCAGTCGGTGATGCCATCCAACCATCTCATCCTCTGTAGGCCTCTTCCCCTCCTGCCTTCAATCTTTCCCAGATTCAGGGTCTTTTCAAATGAGTCAGTTCTTCATATCAGGTGGCCAAATTATTGGAGTTTCAGTTTCAGCATCAGTTCTTTCAATAAATAGTCAGAACTGATTTTCTTTAGGATTGACTGGTTGGATCTCCTTGCTATCCAAGGGACTCTCAAGAATCTTCTCCAATTTCACAGTTAAAAAGCACACTTTCTGAAATACAGCCAGGGTCATCATTTCAATGCTAACATGATCATTCCACTCTTCCTACTTGCACTGGAGATTATCTGTGGCTTTCCATTGCTTATGTGTTAAACATAAATGTTTATTTCCCAGCCATACAGCCTTCTGTCTTGCACTCAGCATTTTTCCTTAAAGCACAGAATATTTGTGAAAAAGTGAAAAAGTTGGCTTAAAGTTCAACATTCAGAAAACAAAGATCATGGCATCCAGTTCTATCACCTCATGGGAAATAAATGGGGAAACAGTGGAAACAGTGTCAGACTTCATCTGGGGGTGGAGGCTCCAAAATCACTGCAGATGGTGACTGCAGCCATGAAATTAAAAGACGCTTACTCCTTGAAAGAAAAGTTAACACCAACCTAGATAGTATATTCAAAAGTAGAGATATTACTTTGCTGACTAAGGTCCGTCTAGTCAAGGCTATGGTTTTTCCTGTGGCCATGTATGGATGTGAGAGTTGGACTGTGAAGAAGGCTGAGCGCCGAAGAAATGATGCTTTTGAACTGTGGTGTTGGAGACGACTCTTGAGAGTCCTTTGGACTGCAAGGAGATCCAACCAGTCCATTCTGAAGGAGATCAGCCCTGAGATTTCTTTGGAGGGAATGATGCTGAAGCTAAAACTCTAGTACTTTGGCCACCTCATGCAAAGAGTTGACTCATTGGAAAAGACCCTGATGCTGGGAGGGATTTGGGGCAGGAGCAGAAGGGGACGACAAAAGATGAGATGGCTGGATGGCATCACTGACTCGATGAACGTGAGTCTGAGTGAACTCCGGGAGTTGATGATGGACAGGGAGGCCTGGCGTGCTGCAATTCATGGGGTCACAAAGAGTCGGACATTACTGTGCAACTGAACTGAACTGAATCCTCCCACACCTGGCATGCTGCAGACCATGGGGTCATAAGGAGACACAACCGAGCAACTGAACTACAACAAATCCTTCCACCTAATTACTAGTTGCTCAGGCCTCATCATTTATTAGAAAAATGCAACTGAACTGAACTGAATCCTCCCACACCTGGCATGCTGCAGACCATCGGGTCATAAGGAGACACAACCGAGCAACTGAACTACAACAAATCCTTCCACCTAATTACTAGTTGCTCAGGCCTCATCATTTATTAGAAAATCTTTCTGTGCTCTCCCTAATTTAGTCAAATACCCACAAATTTACTTGTTCACCATGTACCTCTCATTTGTGGCATTTATCCTTTTAAGTGATCATTTGATATGTACCTTTGCCTACTACTGCTGCTGCTTCTGCTAAGTCGCTTCAGTCATGTCCAACTCTGTGTGACCCCATAGACGGTAACCCACTAGGCTCATCTGTCCCTGTGATACTCCAGGCAAGAATACTGGAGTGGGTTGTCATTTCCGTCTCCAATGTTAATTCATAAAAGTTCTAAGATGTTTATTTTTTAATTATTTGCTCATTTACTTATCAACTTCACCCTCATCTTTTTCCAAAGAGATACTGTGTGGCTAGAATAAGTGTACTATACTTGACACATAAAAAACTCAAAGGTACCTTTAAGTGAATGTGCAAAGCAAACGACCTCTTGCTGCTTCTGCTAAGTCGCTTCAGTAATGTCAAACTCTGTGTGACCCCATAGACGGTAACCCACTAGGCTCATCTGTCCCTGTGATACTCCAGGCAAGAATACTGGAGTGGGTTGTCATTTCCGTCTCCAATGTATGAAAGTGAAAAGTGAAAGGGAAGTCGCTCAGTCGTGCCTGACTCTTAGCGACCCCATGGATTGCAGCCTACCAGGCTCCTGCAGCCATGGGATTTTCCAGGCTACTAGACTGTACCAAAGAGCAAAGTTTGGTTTTGTTCACCAAGACACTCACAAAACTTAATTTTGGAGAAAAAAAATTAAAATATCTGTTGTCAAAATTATGGATAATTTTAGCTAATATTCAAATTTTCATTTATTCTTTTAAAACAAGTTTCAGAGATATAAAACTCTCCGGGATGAGTAAAATGGTCATATGAAATTCCATGGTGGGATATAAACTCAAATTCTCAAAGGCTAAATAAATTGCATTCTCTGTAAAAATGAAAATCTA
>SJYC01007303.1:0-18419 GCA_006408675.1 Madoqua kirkii | reverse complement strand
CCTGTGGGATCTTACTGAAAAAATGGAATATTCTAATTCTGCATAAACACTAGGTAAATATAAATTGAAAGATATTATATAAGAGACCTATACTCTAAGGTTTTAGAGAATTTATTTCTTTAATTAATTTTTAATTTTAATTGGAGGCTAATTACTTTACAATATTGTAGTGGTTTCTGCCATACATTGACATGAATCAGCCATGAGTGTACATGTGTTCCCCATCCTGAACACCCCTCCCTCCTCCCTCCCCATCTCATCCCTGAGGGTCATCCCAGTGCACCAGCCCGGAGCACCCTGTCTCATGCATCAAACTTGAACTGGAGATCTGTTTCACATATGATAATATACATGTTTCAATGCTATTCTCTCAAATCATTCCACCTTCTCCTTCCACATAGTCCAAAAGACTGTTCTATACATCTGTGTCTCTTTTGCTGTCTCACATGTGGGGTCATCATTAACATCTTTCTAAATTCCATATATATGTACTAGTATACTGTATTGGCAGAGAAGGCAATGGCACCCACTCTAGTACTCTTGCCTGGAAAATCCCATGGATGGAGGAACCTGGTGGGCTGCAGTCCATGGGGTCGCTGAGAGTTGGACACAACTCAGTGACTTCACTTTCACTTTTCACTTTCATGCATTGGAGAAGGAAATGGCAACTCACTCCAGTGTTCTTGCCTGGAGAATCCCAGGGGTGGGGGAGCCTGGTGGGCTGCCATCTATGGGGTCGCACAGAGTCAGACACGACTGAAGCGACTTAGCAGCAGCAGCAGCAGCAGCAGCATACCTTATTGGTGTTTTTCTTTCTGACTTACTTCACTCTGTATAATAGGCTCCAGTTTCATCCACTTCATTAGAACTGATTTAAATGTATTCATTTGATGGCTGAGTAATATTCCATTGCGTGTATGTACCACAGCTTTCTTATCCGTTCATCTGCGATGGACATCTAGATCCTTCCATGTCCTGGCTATTGTAAACAGTGCTGTGATGAACATTGGGGTACATGTGTCTCTTTCACTTCTGCTTTCCTTGGTGTGTATGCCCAGCAGTGGAATTGCTGGATCATACAGCTGGTCTATTTTCAGTTTTTTAAGGAATCCCCACACTGTTCTCCATAGTGGCTATACTAGTTTGCATTTCCACCAACAGTGTAAGAGGGTTCCCTTTTCTCCACATCCTCTCCAGCATTTGTTGTTTGTAGACTTTTTAATAGCAGCCATTCTGACTGGTGTGAGATGGTACCTCATTGTGGTTTTGATTTGCATTTCTCTGATAATGAGTGATGTTGAGCATCTTTTCATGTGTTTGTTAGCCATCTGTATGTCTTCTTTGGAGAAATGTTTGTTTAGTTCTTCGGCCCATTTTTTGATTGGGAATAAATGATCTATACTCTTTAGAAATATTTAGTTAATTAAAGGCAAAGAAAAACTGAAAAATGGTTCTGGATTAAGGGCATAACACCTAAATCTAATTTGTTATACTGGATCATATCTTTAGGAAATACTCTCAGGTAAGTTAGAGATGGGCATGCATTACACTCTATAATATTTCAGAAAATTATTTAACTGCATATTAATGTATTATAGACAGAACAACAAAGCACCAATGGCAATTATTAATATTGTGAGATCTAGTGAAGAGTTATGGCAAATTCATATTATTTTTCTTTTCTAAGTTTATATTGTCTTGTTCAGTCACTCAGTTGTGTTCAACTCTTTGTGACCCTCATGGACTGCAGCAAGCCAGGCTTCCCTGTCCTTCACCATCTTGCAGAATTTGCTCAAACTCATGTCCATTGAGACAATGATGCCATCCAACCATCTCTTCCTCTGTAACACCCTTTTCCTCTTGCCCTCAATCTTTCCCAGCATCAAGGTCCTTTCCAATGAGTTGACTCTTCAAAATAAATGGCAATTATTAATATTGTGAGATCTAGTGAAGAGTTATGGCAAATTCATATTATTTTTCTTTTCTAAGTTTATATTGTCTTGTTCAGTCACTCAGTTGTGTTCAACTCTTTGTGACCCTCATGGACTGCAGCAAGCCAGGCTTCCCTGTCCTTCACCATCTTGCAGAATTTGCTCAAACTCATGTCCATTGAGACAATGATGCCATCCAACCATCTCTTCCTCTGTAACACCCTTTTCCTCTTGCCCTCAGTCTTTCCCAGCATCAAGGTCCTTTCCAATGAGTTGACTCTTCACATCAGGTGGCCGATGTATTGGAGCTTCAGCTTCAGCATCAGTCCTTCCAATGAATATTCAGGATTGATTTCCTTTAAGATTGGATAGTTTGACCTCCTGGCTGTCCAAGGGACTCCCAAAACTCCTGCAGCACCACAGTTCGAAAACATCAAGTCTTCAACATTCAGCCTTCTTTATGGATGTGAGAGTTTGACCATAAAGTTTTGTTCTTGCTGAATTATAATTGTAATATGGTGAATTTGTATTTGAAACTTTATTGTGCTTAAAATCACTTGATGTTGTCATAGCATATGATAACCAGTGACCTTTCAGCATCACATTTATAAAAAGAGATATAGTATGTGACACTGAGGCCAAAGAAAGTGTAGAGAATGAGAGAATCTGGACTGGAAGCCAAAGCTAGTTTCTGTAAGTATCTGATGGCTTATTTGTGCCAATAATCCCACCCTGCTGAGATACATTAAGAGAAATCATTGAGCATGTGTTTGAGGAATATGCTGCACAGGAACAAGTATGAGATGAACTGGACAAAGATTAGGAGATATGGTCCCAATGGGGGGAAAAATTTAGTGAGATAAAGCAGAAATTGGTCCTTCAGTGCATTTCACTTCCATTCTTAGCTGAGAAAAAGCTGATTTCATTGGTAGTTCTTCAATAAATTGCCTGTGACCCAAATTCATGTGTGCTGTGTAAATGTCAATTTACCAAATATTGGTTTGAGGGATGAGGTTAACAATGACAGGGTCTCAGACATTCTAGTTGTTCTTGACCATAACAAGGGAACTCAAGTAAAAACCTATTTTCATTACTTTATTTGTCACATACAAGTTGTGAAAAAGTAAGTCACATATCTTTTTCCCTTCTATTTCCTCATCTACAAAGTGATAAAATACATTCCTATATCCTGCCTGCTATAAAACTGCATGAGGTTCATGTAAGTAGTTTGAAAATTACAAAGCAATAAAATCAATAGTATCTGTGGTAATCTTTGGGAGAATTTTTGGAAACTAATCTTTGTTTTAGATTACAAATTAAATAAAATATTAAAATAGTATGGCTAGGGTTCAAAAAGCATAAATGTTAACATTATGCATTCCCAGAAAAATATTCTACATGTACAAAAGAATAAATGTATGCTTTTCACACAGAAAAAGAAAAGAAGAAATTGGAAATTTCAAAATTGTTTTAAGTTACATAGTCAGAGACTTGGGAATTACATGAGGTATCCCAAACAGTAAGATTTCCACAAAATGATTCAAAGAACTAAGATATATCTTTCAAGTGTTTTAAAGATTTTTTGCTCTGTAATGGTTCACTCTTTGTGGCCCCAATTATTTACTAAAACTTCTTTTATAGACATGATTCTTGGTTCTTCATTTCTTGGGATGGATCTTAAGGACAAATGTATTTACCCCATATTATTGTTTATGCCTTGTTGGAAATAATGAATCAGACACACAAAGGACAAGACAAAGACATCAGGATCAATGTAGCTGCAAGCCACACAGGAAAGTGAGGGAAAGGTTTCAGATGTGTCTTTCATTTTAATAATGTAGGAAAAAACATTTGAATGAATCATATCTAAACTTTGTGTTTGTGCTTTAGCTTTTGCTTAGTCACTCAGTCATGTCTGACTCTTTGTGATCATTTGGACTGTAGCTTACCAGGCTCCTCTGATTGTGGGATTTTTTAAGCAAGAATAAAGTAAAACTGACATTTAAGCTACCATACAAAAGTCAGGTGTTGCCAAGATTTTATGTTATTCCTTATTCCATTTTGGCTCAATATGGGTGTAGTTTAAAGTGTTATATACCTAGGACATTTATTTTATATGGAGACGGTACCAATAATACAGAGAACAAAACTATTATTTAAATAAAATTCATCTCTTTATTTGAAAAATATATGTTTGTTTTCATACTGAACTTTTAAACCACAAATATTCAAATCACATCAAGCTTAAAAGTAAAAAATTATCATACAGCTTTTATCATAATATTTTCAAATACATTTTCAAGTAATTCTTTCAAATACCCATCAGATTCATCAACATATTTTTCAGAGCCTAGTATTTGGTCACCTCAGATATTCTTTATTGCTTCTTAGTTTTGCAGGAGTGCTACATTCTTACTTTCCTAACAATACCTAACCTATGAAGATCATGACTTTATAGTTATATAGCACAGCTTTATAACTTATTTCTACTTCCTTTACACTTCTCAGTGACTTGAAGCAAAAGGGAAATATGAGATGCTTACTTCTGCTGCATTACTGAGAGCACTTTTTGGTATGACTCAAAAAAGGTTTTTTTTGACCAATGATAATTAAAGACTATGGACTAAAATTTCTCTCAATATTAACTAGCATTCGAAAAAGGATAACAATGTTGGAAAAAATATTTAAAATGTTTCCAAATTTCTTTCATTAGACCAAAGATAGAAGACAAATTTTAAGACTAATTCTGCCTAAAAAGCAAGAAATTAAATGACATATTCTAGTTTTTTTTAATTAAGAATAGCATCTCTCTATAGAGTTATATCTGAATTTTATTAACTTTTATAATAAATTCTATGATTCAGTTTTAATTGAGAAAATTATACCTTATATTATTAGGTTTGTGCACTAAAAAATTAATATTGATGTTTGATCCATATTTTATATGGCTGTTATTGCCACTGAGGAGTGATTACTATTTAGGCAAACTGTTTAATCATATCTACAACCACAAACTCTGTGTCCTTGTGAGAGTACACATTCAAAAAGTGCTAATAGAGTGAGTGAATGAAAGAGGGATGAGTGGATAGGTTGAAGACCGTTGATGAAGAGATGCTCCATTTCATCATTAATGTCACAAGTATACTAGATCATACTCACCCCACTAATCTCTTTACAGCCTCTCTTACATCTTTGTTTCTGAGGGTGTAGATTAGAGGGTTGAGGCTAGGAGTGACAACAGTATAAAAGAGGGCAATAAATTTGCCTTGATCTTGTGAATTTCCTGATGGTGGCTGGAGGTATATGCACATGGCTGGGATGAAAAAAAGGGATACGACCATAAGATGGGCTCCACAGGTCCCAAAGACTTTCTGGAGTCCAGTTGTTGACTGCATCCTCAGCACTGCCCGGGCAATGGCACCATAGGAGCTGAGAATGAGGATGAGAGGTATGAGGACAAAAATGGAGCTCGTGACCATGAGGGTCAGCTCATTAGCACTGGTATCAACACATGACAGTCGAAGCAGTGCTGGAACCTCACAGAAGAAATGGTCTACTTGGTGATGTCCACAAAGGGGTACCCAGAAGGTAAAGAAGGAATGAAGTGCTGAGTTAGTAAAGCCACTTACCCAACAAGCCACAGCCAACAGGTGGCAGAAACGAGGGCACATGAGGACAGAGTAATGCAGGGGTCTACACACAGCTGCATAACGGTCATAGGACATCACCATCAGTAGCACACATTCTGTAGATCCCAGTGCGAGGACAAAATAAAGTTGAATCATACAGCCATTGTAAGAAATGGTTTTATCTGGGCCCCAGAGGTTGACCAGCAGTTGAGGGATAAAACTGGTGGTGTAGCAGAGATCCAGGAAAGAGAGATTTGAGAGGAAGAAGTACATGGGAGTGTGGAGGTGGGAGTCCAGGTATGACAAGATAATGATGAACAAGTTGCCAATCAATGTCATCAGGTAGAACATCAAGATAATCACAAAAAGAACTAACTCAAGCTGAGGCCAATCAGAAAAACCCAATAGTACAAACTGGGCTTCAGAGGTTGTATTCTTTTTTCCATCATTATTCATATCTTGTTACCTGAGGAAAGAATTATATACACCGTAAAAATGTAAGGAAAGACTCCAAGAATCATAAAGACACAGGAAATTTTAAAAACCAGTTCCAAGGGCATACCACTCTTTAATTGTAAGACACTTTGGGCATTAAGAGAAACTGTGCTACCAATGAATTGAAAGAAATAAGAATCCACAAGCTAATACTGACAAACTTAACAAAGAATAAATTTATAGTGGAAAACCGAAGGCTGTTCCCATCGGCTGGACACTAAATAGTAAATATAGAAGGAATGGCGGAGTAAGAAAAACTTAAATATATGCTAAAAACTAGTAAAGAAATGTTGAGCCATTTACATAGTCTATAATATCTCCCCACAAGTTGCTTGTTAATTATAAAATATATAGTAGAATCCAAGGGCATACCACTCTTTAATTGTAAGACACTTTGGGCATTAAGAGAAACTGTGCTACCAATGAATTGAAAGAAATAAGAATCCACAAGCTAATACTGACAAACTTAACAAAGAATAAATTTATAGTGGAAAACCAAAGGCTGTTCCCATCGGCTGGACACTAAATAGTAAATATAGAAGGAATGGCGGAGTAAGAAAAACTTAAATATATGCTAAAAACTAGTAAAGAAATGTTGAGCCATTTACATAGTCTATAATATCTCCCCACAAGTTGCTTGTTAATTATAAAATATATAGTAGACCTTACAACAGAAAAACCTAGTAGACCACCATAACAATATAATCAGTGTTAACATCATTAATGTTATTACAAACCAATATCACGTGACCATCAATACAATGCTCTGAACCAGGGCATAGTGTCACTTAAGTCTTGTTCAAGCCAAAAAATGTACAGCTTCATGGTAATAATGAAAAGGCATGAGATAAACTCACATGGAGACAAGATGGGTAAAATAGCTGACCAGCGCTGAGTCGGACACGACTAAGCAACTTCACTTTCACTTTTCACTTTCATGCATTGGAGAAGGAAATGGCAACCCACTCCAGTGTTCTTGCCTGGAGAATCCCAAGGACGGTGGAACCTGATGGGCTGCTGTCTATGGGGTCACAAAGAGTCAGACACAACTGAAGCGATTTAGCAGCAGCAGCAGCACTCTTTAAAAGTATTAAATTCAAGAAAGAGCTTGAAATGAAGAGAGATGATAAATACATAGATACATATATGACAGACAGAGAAACAGATGAGAGAGAGGATAGGTGATAAAATAAATCTTTTCAGACAGAGTGTAGACTACTGTTGAATCTGGTTAAAAGGTTAATAGCAGTTTTTGTACCATTTTACAACTTTTCTACAAATTTTGTATTTTACCAGAATAAAAAACTCCAGAAAGTAAATTAAATGCTTTTCTTTACTTTTATATTTCATCCAAATATTTGTCCTATTATAGAAAAAAAATTTCTTAACTATCAGATTTTTCTCACTCATCCAAGGATGATATTAGGGTAAATAGCAATGAAAATTCTTAACATAATGAAAGAAGAAAATCTCCATTTAAAAACATAATCTTTTCTTTAAACAGTTTTAGTTTTCTTCTCAGCATTTTCAGACAATTTCCATTTATATGATTATAGAAAACAGAATAATTGCAATCTCAATAATCTTACATATAGAATAAAAGATATGATGAATGATATCAAATTTATTTATGATTTCAAGATGTTTATATAGTGTGAAAAATATTGTTTCAATTATATATTCTCATAGAAAAACTTTTCCTTCTTATTTGTTTACTTGCACTCATAGCTTATTTCTAAACTGAAACCTAAATAGAGATACCAAAAACAGAGACAAGAAACACATGCACATCAGCTTACAAACAAAGCTTAAAATCAGAGTCCACATGATTTGAGTCTGTGAAATAGATGGAGAGAACAGTGATACAATGCCTCCCAAAGAACATATGAATATAACTGATTTGAAAAGAGAAATTTTTTAAGAAAAGGAAGATATAAAGTCATTGAAAGAACAAAGAAGTAAGGAAGGGTGTGAAAGTGGAGGATGATGGAGATGAACCAGATTACAGTGCTTAAAGTTGAAAATGTACAAATGTGTATCACAGAACTAAGAAACGTGAATGCAAGGCCTGAGATGGTTTCTAAAGTATTTATTTTTCATTGAGACAACAACTGAGACCATATTTAAATTCTAATCATAATTTTTTTCTAATCATAAATTTAATGTCTACATATTCTCCAACTTAGTGAAGAATTCTATTTACTGAAACCATTAAATGACTTTATCATTTAAGATATTGTGCCTAGAGAATCTTGTATTTCTTTTGGTTTAAAAAATGAAGTACATCTCATAAATAGTTATAAATCTTAAGTGATTCTTTTTCTGTTATGGGTTTTCAGCCCTTCACATGAAAGATTAATACCACCTTTTTTTATACAGTTACCCTGATAAGGCCTAATAACCAATATTTAAATATCCCTCCTCTCTGTGATTGCTTTGCCTTATTCCTCATTCCAATGCCATATCACTTCTGCTTCCTCTTTCCACAGCCAATTTGTTTTCTCATGCTTTCTAATATGCTATGGCAAAAGAAAAAGAAAGAAAGAAATCACAGAAGAGCCACCTGTGGTTACCTTTTGGGGGTCTTTTAATTGCTCACATTTTTATAAGTACAACTCTTGAAAAGACATTAGCAGTAGATAAATGGTGGAGTTTCAGCAGGAACATTAGAGAGAATTTAGCCTCACATTTGTAAGACTAATTCAGGCCTTAAAACTCTTATCATTAACTAATTGCTAATGATTAATCATTAACTAGACTACTTTCTATAGCTCAGAAACCATGCAGGCTTATAAGCCAGAACATTGCTTAAAAGAAATTTTTTGTAATTAAATAGAAGATTAAAGAATTATTAAACTATAGAAGGAAAGTAACTATAAAGATGTAACTAGAACTCTAAATGAGACTCGGACCAAGAGTATCCAAGAAAGGACAAGCCTGGAAAGAGGTATTTCCTGCTCAAGGTTACAGCTCAGACCTCACCAGAGAAGGTGTGGTTGAGCCCACTGGATGGTGAAGAAGTTCACCATGGCTGAATCAAAAAATAGCAATGGTTAAATAGTAAATTATGAAGATGATTTCATTTAGAGGTCACTGCCATTTTAGGGATAATAGGAAAATTTCAAGATTTTTAAGCATTTTCCTAGAATAGGAGATAATATATCGTGAGATGTATAAACCCAAATGCTCTTGTTGCTTCTTCTGATGCAGATATAATTTTCTTCCTTCTTATACAGTTGCATGAGTAACTTAGTATTGATATATTAATTAAAACAAAGCAGCAGCTCTGATATATATCTTTTGCATGACACATCTTTCAGCATTCTTATAGACATTAGAAAGAGATATGAGACCCCCCCCAAAAAACAGATAGAATTAGAAAAAAGGTAGGCTTTAGGTTAAATTTCTTCTTACCAGAAAAGTAAATAAAGACTTTAACAAAGGTTGCTTTCATGGACTGTTGAATGAAATATCTCTTCTCTATTTTTGAAATAAGACATTATGGAGGAAATACTGGTGGACATGAGCTTCTCTTCTCCATCACTCTATCACTGGTCAGCTTTAAGCCTTAATACTCTTATCTAGTGCTTAAGTAGTATTCAGATAACTCCTTTCATGTTTATCCCTTCTGTGTCTGTCCATGTGCTTTGTATTTGTCTGCTCAATCTATGCCTCTATGTGTGGACCAATCTGATCTCTGGTTTTCCCCTCTTTGAAATCACCAACATAAATGATCTACTACATCAGTATAGGAAAGCAGAGTCTGAAAATTACTATGATTGTCCTTGCTACACAATTTGGTAGAGTCTTGACTCTACAAAAAAGATCTGGTTTTAACTGGAAGGAGGAACTCATTAGAGCACGTAGTGTGTCCAGGAATAAACCTCTTTTCCTAGAGCAAATAGTTCCTTTATGGAAACAAAAGATATTGTGCTATGTTTTCCTTGACTTAGGCCACTGGGAGAGTAAATCCCAATGTGGCAATTAATGCCCTTCAAGGAATTGTCCTAGTTAGAACAGTTTCTTTCTCTCAAAGCAGGGTGGAAAGGGCCAAATGAAACTATGCAGCTAGCTAACTGGTTTCATGATACTGCCTTGGTGCATCCCCACACTGAGCTGAGCAAACGCTCACAGTTCTGCACTGGAGGGAGAGCAGTGCAGACCATGAAAAAAATCTCACCGTGAGATGTTAAAGCAGCTCAACTCTGAGCAGGGAGTTGTTCAGTCGCTTAGTCATGTCTGACTCTTTGTGACCCCATGGACAGCAGCTTCCCTGTCCTTCACCATCTCTTGGAGCTTACTTACACTCAAATCTACTGAGTTCATGATGCCGCCCAACGATCTCATCCTCTGTTGTCCCCATTTCCTCCTGCCCTCAGACGTTCCCAGCATCAGGGGCTTTTCCAATGAATCCACTCTTCACAACAGGTGGCCAAAGTATTGGAGCTTTAGTTTCAGTATCAGTCCTTTCATTGAATATTGAGGACTGATTTCCTTCAGGATTGGATGGTTCAATCCTTTTGCTGTCCAAGGGATTCTCAAGAGTTTTCTCCAGCACTATAGTTTGAAATCATCAGTTCTTTGGTGCTCAGCCTTTTTTATGGTCTAACTCTCATATCTGTACATGAGTACTGGAAAGACCATAGCTTTGACCACATGGACCTTTGTCAAAAAAGTGATGTCTCTTTTAATATGCTATCTACGTTTGTCATACTTTTCTTCCAAGGAGATAGTGTCTTTTAATTTCATAGCTGCAGAGAGAAGGCAGCCATTACTGCCACTTACACAGGCAGCACATCACAAGCAGACCAGGTCTCTGAGGGCAGCCTGACCACCACACCCATTACACCGACTATTGCCAAATAAACACCTCGGCTCCTTGCTCCAGCACTGCTCCCCTCTGGGGCTGAGAAGAAGAAGTGCTGGGAGAGAGAAGCACACATACTATAGGGAATGGAGCCAACTTAACCCAACTCTCAGGGCTTCTGCTCCAGCAACTTGGGACTCACCCATGTCCTAAATAGGACTGTGATGGCCACTGAGCAGAGGGGAAGCCCTGGCTCACATCTGGCTCTGGCCCCTCATCTCTAATTCCACCTCCTAACAAGATGATAGCTGACAGCACATCCTGAGGACAGACATGACTTGTGTTCAAGTCAAATCTAGCTCTGCTATCAAAGTCACTGGACCTATGCAGATGGTATAAGGATGCTCCCATATAAAGATACCTCCTCATGCTCACCATAGGTAACTTTTCCATTGAGTTTCATAGAGACACACGAAGTTCAGTAAAATGAAAAGACAGAGTAACTTGTGCCAACTGAAATGGCAAGAGAAAGTTTCTAAAAAAGCAACTAATGAGGCAAAAATAAACAATTTACTAGACAAAAAATTAGAAGCATTAGTAGTGTGAAGAATAACTGAATTAGGGAAAAGAATACATGCACACAGTGAGGATCTTAACAAGGAACTAGAAATTATAAGAAAGAACCGGTCAGAACTGTAGCATACAATGACAAAACTGAAAAACACAATAGAAGGAATGAAGAGCAGACTAGGTGATAAAGAAGAATGCATAAATTATCTGAAAGACAGATTAATGGAAATCACCAAGAGAGACTAACAAAAAATTTTTTTAATCAATTTATTTTTTATTGAAGGATAATTGCTTTACAGAATTTTGCTGTTTTCTGTCAAACCTCAACATGAAGCAGCCATAGGTATACATATATCTCCCCTCCCTTTTGAAACTCCCTCCCATCTCTCTCCACATCCCACCTCTCTAGGTTGATACAGAGCCCCTGTTTGAGTTTCTTGAGCCATACAGCAAATTCTTATTGGCTATCTATTTTGCATATGGTAATGTAAGTTTCCAAGTTACTCTTTTTTTTTTTAATTTAATACTTTATTCCATTTCACAATACTGCATTGGTTTTGCCATACACTGACATGAATCAGTCACAGATGTACATGATCTCCCAATGCCGAAGTCCCCCCCCCCCACTCCACACCATCTCCCCGGATCATCTCGTACACCAGCCCCAAGCATCCTGTATCCTGTATTGAACATAGACTAGTGCTTCATTTCTTATATGATTGTATACATGTTTCAGTGCCATGTTACTCTTTCCATACAATGAATTTTTAAAAATGAGCTTCCCAGAGTTGCTTGTTGCACAACTGAGTCTGTGCCCCTGCCGCAGCCCATGAAGCTGCCACCTCCTATGAGGACTACTGCTGCCTTGCCCTGAATCTGCAGCCTGTATCATTCATCTAAGGACTGATGATGAAGCTAAAGCTCCAATACTTTTTTCACCTGATGCAAACAGTCGACTCATTGGAAAAGACCCTGATGCTAGGAATGATTGAGGGCAGGAAGAGAAAGGGATGACAGAGGATGAGATGGTTGGATGACATCACTAACTCAATGGACATGAGTTTGAGCAAACTCCAGGAGGTTGGCGAAGGACAAGGGAGCCTGGCGTGCTGCAGTTCATGTGGTCACAAAGAGTCAGACGTGACTTAGCAACTAAACAACAGCAACAACATCCTAAAATGTAGCTGCACTTCAAACACTCCAGTGCTCATTGAAATAACTGTTGCTTTCAATAAAACTGGGTCACCTGGTGCCATTGCTTGGGAGGTAGAACCTGGGGACCAAATTTGTCATATACAGTAGCTAATACATTGGCTTGGTGGATAAGTCTGATGAAGTTTCCATACGTGTATTAAAAACCAGTTTTACCAAGCCACAAGCCTGGCAGAACTGTAGCTTCTATGTTGGGGTTATAATCAACCTATTCAGGCACTTAGCAAAGGATTCTTACTGTTCAGCATTCCAAATATGCTTATCATTTGTACAAACTGACCTTTCGTGAATCATGCAGCATTGAGTTATGTCTTTAAATTTGTTTCCATGCCAGACTCTTAAAATGTTTCTTATAAGAAATTTAGAAAGACTAAAGGCCAAGATACTCAGCACAATACTTGCATATTAATATTTTTAGTATCATATAGAACTAAAATCTCAGAAACTATGAACACTCTGGACCATATGAGGTTTATTCCTTCCATCATTTCAAACATGGAAAGTAGGACCTGTAAGGATATTTGCTCACAGTATATTTACATCTCCCACATTCACACCATTATATATCAGATTTGCTCCTTTTTCTTTTACAGTGATTATTTAAAGTCTTTCTATAAAACTCATTTTGTACTGTTATAGAAAACCTCCATTCTGAAAATCTACATTGTACAGAAGCTTGTCTTTAATGTTTCCAAACAAAAAAAGCCTTACAGTTCATTTTAATGTTTGCACTTTTAGATGCAACTTTCAAGGAAGGCATGAAAAAGAATGGGAAGGGTTATTAGGTATTTTTAGTAAAATATTGCCGCTGTCTCTTTAGAACATGTAGACTATGCACTTTGAGTACATGTTTTTAAAGGTAGAAATACTTTGTTATTGTAGCTAAAACAATTGTTAATCATAAAATTTATGAAGATGTGTATAAGAGACAGGGTCAGAACTGTAGCATACAATGACAAAACTGAAAAACACAATAGAAGGAATGAAGAGCAGACTAGGTGATAAAGAAGAATGCATAAATTATCTGAAAGACAGATTAATGGAAATCACCAAGAGAGACTAACAAAAAATTTTTTTAATCAATTTATTTTTTATTGAAGGATAATTGCTTTACAGAATTTTGCTGTTTTCTGTCAAACCTCAACATGAAGCAGCCATAGGTATACATATATCTCCCCTCCCTTTTGAAACTCCCTCCCATCTCTCTCCACATCCCACCTCTCTAGGTTGATACAGAGCCCCTGTTTGAGTTTCTTGAGCCATACAGCAAATTCTTATTGGCTATCTATTTTGCATATGGTAAAACCTCTCTTGCAAAAAAATAAAATAAAGAAGTGGGTTTCTGCTAATGAATTGAGCAGACAATTAATATTTTATATGCATTTTGAGCCATGTGACCTAGTATTTTGATACTTGACAATTTGTTTTATTATGTGATTGATAAAATAGTGAAATATATTAATGTTAGCTTAACCATATATTTACATGACCTAAGAACATGTGAGTATATTTCTGTGGGATAAATAATTTGTCAGTGTTCATCATCTTTTAAAAATCCAGTAGGAGAGCTTATGTTGCAACTGTTTAATCACTAAGTCATGTCTGACTCTTTTGCAATCTCATGGACTACAGCCCACCAGGCTCCTTCTGTCTATGGGATTCTCCAGGCAAGAATCCTGGAGTGGGTTGCCATTCCCTTTTCTGGGGAACCGTCCTGACCCAAGGATTGAACCCATATCTCCTGCACTGACAGGTAAGTTCTTTATCATTGAACCACCAGGGAAGCTTAAACATGAAATAAATAATGAAACACATTTAAAAAAAAATGAAAACAATTTAAGAAATTTCTGGGACAACATCAAAGGTACCAACACTCACCTTATAGGGATCCCAGAAAAAGAAAAAAGAGAGAAGAGTGTGGAAAATGTAAACGTGGAGCTGCATCTTGAACCAAGTAGGGCTGGAGCAATCCCGAGGCTCGGGCTGGAGCATGAGCCTAGGGGCAGTCTTGGGACACTGGCCAGCCCCTCATGCAGTTTTCAGTTCTCCTTCTTCTCACTGTTTCAGGAGCAAGTAAGTGTGCATGTGTTCCTAAAGAGGAGAGTCCAAGCTTCCCACAGCCCTTCTGTTAGTCCAACTAGCTCTCCAACCAGCCTATGGGGTTCATCTTGCCTGTGCAGGACCCCAGGGCTGGTACGCCTGGTATCTGGCAGAACCACTCACTCCCTGGGGAGGATCTCTGCCCATGTAATCTCTCTTTTCCTCTGAGTCCCCTACCAGGGCACAGGTCCTGACCTGACACTTTTCTTCCTACTGGATTTCATGTGGATATTTCTTACAGCCTTGGGAGTCTTTCTCCCAGTCTCCAGTTCGTTTCCTGTATGAATTGTGCCACATGTAGATATATTTTTGCTGTGTTCATTAGCGAAGAGAGTTCCCCATCCTGCTCCTCCACCATCTGTTCTCTTCTAGTGCATAATTCACCTAATGGGGCTTTGGTGAGGGGTATTTTCTATTTAAACAACTTTCTCTTCCCTAGTCTAATTTCTTACAGCCTTGGGAGTCTTTCTCCCAGTCTCCAGTTCGTTTCCTGTATGAATTGTGCCACATGTAGATATATTTTTGCTGTGTTCATTAGCGAAGAGAGTTCCCCATCCTGCTCCTCCACCATCTGTTCTCTTCTAGTGCATAATTCACCTAATGGGGCTTTGGTGAGGGGTATTTTCTATTTAAACAACTTTCTCTTCCCTAGTCTTTCTCCTTTGCCTGTACATCATGTCAATGATATACTCAATATTAGGTGAGTGAGTGAGTGAAGTCACTCAGTCGTGTCCGACTCTTTGCGACCCCGTGGACTAGTAGCCTACCAGGCTCCTCCGTCCATGGGATTCTCCAGGCAAGAATACTGGAGTGGGTTGCCATTTCTTTCTCCGGGGGATCTTCCCGACCCAGGGATCGAACCTGGGTCTCCTGCATTCCAGGCAGACCTCAGCTTTAACCGCTGAGCCACTGGGAAAGGTAGTCAGTACTTTATCTACTTTTTAATATCACTAAACAATAAATTGGAGAAGGCAATGGCACCCCACTCCAGTACTCTTGCCTGGAGAATCCCATGGACGGAGGAGCCTGGTAGGCTACTAGTCCACGGGGTCGCAAAGAGTCGGACACGACTGAGTGACTTCACTCACTCACTCACCTAATATTGAGTATATCATTGACATGATGTACAGGCAAAGGAGAAAGACTAGGGAAGAGAAAGTTGTTTAAATAGAAAATACCCCTCACCAAAGCCCCATTAGGTGAATTATGCACTAGAAGAGAACAGATGGTGGAGGAGCAGGATGGGGAACTCTCTTCGCTAATGAACACAGCAAAAATATATCTACATGTGGCACAATTCATACAGGAAACGAACTGGAGACTGGGAGAAAGACTCCCAAGGCTGTAAGAAATATCCACATGAAATCCAGTAGGAAGAAAAGTGTCAGGTCAGGACCTGTGCCCTGGTAGGGGACTCAGAGGAAAAGAGAGATTACATGGGCAGAGATCCTCCCCAGGGAGTGAGTGGTTCTGCCAGATACCAGGCGTACCAGCCCTGGGGTCCTGCACAGGCAAGATGAACCCCATAGGCTGGTTGGAGAGCTAGTTGGACTAACAGAAGGGCTGTGGGAAGCTTGGACTCTCCTCTTTAGGAACACATGCACACTTACTTGCTCCTGAAACAGTGAGAAGAAGGAGAACTGAAAACTGCATGAGGGGCTGGCCAGTGTCCCAAGACTGCCCCTAGGCTCATGCTCCAGCCCGAGCCTCGGGATTGCTCCAGCCCTACTTGGTTCAAGATGCAGCTCCACGTTTACATTTTCCACACTCTTCTCTCTTTTTTCTTTTTCTGGGATCCCTATAAGGTGAGTGTTGGTACCTTTGATGTTGTCCCAGAAATTTCTTAAATTGTTTTCATTTTTTTTTAAATGTGTTTCATTATTTATTTCATGTTTAAGCTTCCCTGGTGGTTCAATGATAAAGAACTTACCTGTCAGTGCAGGAGATATGGGTTCAATCCTTGGGTCAGGACGGTTCCCCAGAAAAGGGAATGGCAACCCACTCCAGGATTCTTGCCTGGAGAATCCCATAGACAGAAGGAGCCTGGTGGGCTGTAGTCCATGAGATTGCAAAAGAGTCAGACATGACTTAGTGATTAAACAGTTGCAACATAAGCTCTCCTACTGGATTTTTAAAAGATGATGAACACTGACAAATTATTTATCCCACAGAAATATACTCACATGTTCTTAGGTCATGTAAATATATGGTTAAGCTAACATTAATATATTTCACTATTTTATCAATCACATAATAAAACAAATTGTCAAGTATCAAAATACTAGGTCACATGGCTCAAAATGCATATAAAATATTAATTGTCTGCTCAATTCATTAGCAGAAACCCACTTCTTTATTTTATTTTTTTGCAAGAGAGGTTGGGAATCACACTTCAAACAAAAATAATAAGTTGGTGTTCAATTAAGTGTGAAGAAATTGCAAGAAGTTCATAAATTTTATGATTAACAATTGTTTTAGCTACAATAACAAAGTATTTCTACCTTTAAAAACATGTACTCAAAGTGCATAGTCTACATGTTCTAAAGAGACAGCGGCAATATTTTACTAAAAATACCTAATAACCCTTCCCATTCTTTTTCATGCCTTCCTTGAAAGTTGCATCTAAAAGTGCAAACATTAAAATGAACTGTAAGGCTTTTTTTGTTTGGAAACATTAAAGACAAGCTTCTGTACAATGTAGATTTTCAGAATGGAGGTTTTCTATAACAGTACAAAATGAGTTTTATAGAAAGACTTTAAATAATCACTGTAAAAGAAAAAGGAGCAAATCTGATATATAATGGTGTGAATGTGGGAGATGTAAATATACTGTGAGCAAATATCCTTACAGGTCCTACTTTCCATGTTTGAAATGATGGAAGGAATAAACCTCATATGGTCCAGAGTGTTCATAGTTTCTGAGATTTTAGTTCTATATGATACTAAAAATATTAATATGCAAGTATTGTGCTGAGTATCTTGGCCTTTAGTCTTTCTAAATTTCTTATAAGAAACATTTTAAGAGTCTGGCATGGAAACAAATTTAAAGACATAACTCAATGCTGCATGATTCACGAAAGGTCAGTTTGTACAAATGATAAGCATATTTGGAATGCTGAACAGTAAGAATCCTTTGCTAAGTGCCTGAATAGGTTGATTATAACCCCAACATAGAAGCTACAGTTCTGCCAGGCTTGTGGCTTGGTAAAACTGGTTTTTAATACACGTATGGAAACTTCATCAGACTTATCCACCAAGCCAATGTATTAGCTACTGTATATGACAAATTTGGTCCCCAGGTTCTACCTACCAAGCAATGGCACCAGGTGACCCAGTTTTATTGAAAGCAACAGTTATTTCAATGAGCACTGGAGTGTTTGAAGTGCAGCTACATTTTAGGATGTTGTTGCAGTGACTATTTGGTTTAATTCAAACAAAAATTATAAATATTTTTTGAGTATTTCATCTTATTAGTATAGAATGGTCACATAAATATTTGATTCCAGTAGTACATTTCTCTTGAGTTAATATCCGATTGTGTACAGAGTCTATGATAGCAGTTACCTAAATGATAGGTCATATTATTTTACTGGTAATGATAGGTTGCTATATTTTACTGTTGATTCACTCTACTTTTGTTTTACAGCAATTTTTTTTTTTTTTTTTTTTTTTTTT
>SJYC01007299.1:0-10151 GCA_006408675.1 Madoqua kirkii | reverse complement strand
ATCTTTTTTCCTCTCCCTACGTATTTTCTAAATGAAAATTTGCATGTTTTAATCCCATTTCGTATTTTACACGCCCTCTGAAAACCATCTATTTGTTCTCTGTATCTATGAGTATGTTTGTTTTGTTTTATTTGCTTGCTTGCTTTATTTTTTATATTCTATACATAAGTGAGATTACATGGTATTGATCTTTCTCTTTATTATTTCACTTAGCATAATATCATGTAGATCTATTCATGTTGAAGTGAACAGATTTCATACCTCTTTATGGCTGAGTAATATTCCATTACTGATCATGCATGCATTCTCACTCAGTCTTTTCTGACTCTGTGATCCCATGGACTCTAGCCTCCCAGGTTCCTCTGTCTATGTAATTTTCCAGGCAAGAAATACTGGAGTGGGTTTCCATGTCCTACTCCAGGGGATCTTCCCAATCCAGGGATCAAACTCACACCTCTTTCATCTCTTGCATTGGCAGGTGGATTTTTACCACTGAGCCATATGGGAAGCCATATGTGTGTGTGTGTGTGTGTGTGTGTGTTCTTTATTCTTCTATTGATGGACACTTAGATTGACTCCATATCTTGGCTATTAGTAATGCCACAATGAACTTTGGTGTCCCTATATTCTTTCAAATTAGTGGTTTTGTCTTCTTCTGATAAATACCCAAAGGAGAAATTGCTGGATCATATGGTAGTTCTTTGCCAGCAAATGTCCATCTAGTCAAAGATTATGGTTTTTCCAGTAGTCATGTATGGATGTGAGAGCTGGACCATAAAGAAGGCTGGGCACTGAAGAACTGATGCTTCTGAACTGTGGTGTTGGAAAAGACTTTTGAGAGTCCCTTGGACTGCGAGGAGATCAAACTAGTCAAACCTAAAAGAAATCAACCTCGAATACTGAATACTCATTTAAAGGACTGAGGCTGAAGCTGAAGCTCCAATACTTTGGCCATCTGATTCGAAGAACTGACTCATTGGAAAAGACCCTAATGCTGGGAAAGATTGAAGGCAGGAGGAGAAGGGGATGACAGAGGATGAGATGGTTGTATGGCATCATCGACTCTATGGACATGAGTTTGAGCAAGCTCTGGGGGTTGATGATGGATAAGGATGCCTGTTGTGCTGCAATCCATGGGGTTGCAAAGAGTCAGACATGACTGAGGGACTGAACTGAACTGAACTGATGGTACTTCTATTCTTCATTTTGTGAGGAACTTCCACATTCTGTTTTCCATAGTGACTGCATCAATTTACAATCTCTGCAACAGTACACAAATGTTCCCTTTTCTGCACAGAATAAATGAACTTTAAAAATCCCCATTTTATGCAAAATAACAGTCACTGTTTCTTGGAATAATTAATAAAGGATGCTTTATAATAAGACCAGTTGGTGATGGCTCCAGGCTCACAGAGGGCCCTGCAAACCTAAGCTTCCTGACCATCTGAGTGCCAGTTGCCTCCAGTAGTCACAAGTAGTTCAGTGGCCCCAGAAGTTTCCCTTGGCTAGAGGAAGATTCATTTGCTCCAAGATCCTAAAGAGATCCTGTGAACCCAGGCTCCCAATGAAGCAGGGCACCAACCAACATCAAGTTCATGACCAGCTCCCATGACTATATCAAGTATCTTTTCTTACCAGAAACATAAGAAATTGGATGTCAGTTACAGGATGACAATTGGAAAATTACAAGCAAATGGAAACTAAACAACACACTCCTGAATAACCACTGGTCAAAAAAAGGGGGGAGGAAATCAAAAAATATCTTAAGACAAATGAAGATGGAAATACAAAATACCAAAACTTGCAAGATGCAGTAAAAGCAATTCTAATAGGCAAGTTTATAAAGATAAAAAGAAAAAAAATACAAAAAGCAATCTATCTTTATCTCAAGTAACTAGAAAAAGAAGCAAACTAAGCCCAAAGTTAGAAGAAAGAAAATAACAAAGAGCAGAAATAAATGATAGAGATACAAGAAAAGCAATAGAATAGACCAACGAAACTAAGAGCTGGTTTATTTGAAAGATAAACCTGACAAACCTTTAGCAAGATTAGCACAGAAAAACAGAGAGAGCAGCTTTATTAACAATAGTTAAGACATGGAAAAAAACCTAAGAATCTATCAAAAGATGAATGGATAAGTAATATTTTACATACAGTGAAATATCCTTCAAACTTGAGAAATAAGAAAATCTTGCCTTGTGCAAAAATACAGATGAAACTTGAGGGCGTTATGCTAAGTAAAATAAATTAGAAAGACAAACACAAGTACTGTCTGTTCTCACTTTTATGTGAAATTTTAAAAAAAGAAAGGCAAGCAGAAAAATAGCTAGTAAAAGGATGGTTACTAGGGGCTGAGATTGGGAGAAACAGAAAATATTGGTTAAAGAGTACAAATTCTCAGCACTAAAATGCTTTCTGGAGATTTAATTTACACATGGTGACTATAACAATATGTGTGTGTTGAGTCGCTTCAGTCTTTACCACTCCAGGGACTGTAGCCCACCAGGCTCCTCTGTCCGTGGAATTCTCCAGGCAAGAAAACTGGAGTGGGGAACCATGCCCTCCTCCAGGGAATCTTCTCCATCCAGTAATCAAACACTAGTCCCTTAAGTCTCCTGCATTGCCAGGCAGGTTCTTTACCACTAGTGTCACCTACTGTATTATATACTTCAAATTTACTAGAAGAGTAGATCTCAAATATTCCCACTACAAAAAAAAAAAAAGTATAGTAAATAGGAGAACAGATGGGTTAACTAGTTTTGGGTAAATATCTGCAATATATACATGTATAAATCATCACAATGTACACCTGGAGCTTGAACATGTATGTCAATGATACCTCAATAAAGCCAGAGGAAAATAAAATATAAATAAATAAAAATTATGGATGAAAATTAAAGGAAATTGGAATTCCACCTAATTTCAATCTTCTCCCCACCAGGTTCTTGTGAATTACCAAATAAACATAGTAACTTTATAGTAGAGAAGCCTAAAAGACACCATGTTATCCAAGTGTTCAAAGCTCATATCATCAGTAATAGAATAAGTAAATACCAGGTTCCTTCTAATAAGATGCAGCTGGGGTGGACACAATATCAGTTTTGTAGAGTCTCATTGTCAAAAAGGAAAATTCTAATTCTGCATACACACTAGGCAAATATAAATTGAAAAACATTGTATAAAATAAATGGCCTATACTCCAGAAATATTTAGCTATTAAAGGCAAAGAAAAACTGAAAAATGGTTTCAGATTAAAGGACACTAA
The DNA here is from genome assembly GCA_006408675.1 of Madoqua kirkii. Lineage (NCBI taxonomy): Eukaryota > Metazoa > Chordata > Mammalia > Artiodactyla > Bovidae > Madoqua > Madoqua kirkii. The sequence continues at coordinate 6,886 of SJYC01007299.1, read as the reverse complement.
GAAACACAACACCTAAATCTAATTTGTTATCCTGAATTAGATCTTCACTTTAGGAAATACTCTCAGGAACAGTTAGGGATGGGTGTGCATATACACTATTTCAGAAAAAATATTCAAATTCATATTAACATTATATAATTATAGACAGAATGGCAAAGCACCCATGGTAAAACTTTAACACTATGAAATCTGATGGAGGTCTAAATCTGTACTATTTTCTTTTCTGTAAGTTTTATTGCTGTTGAATTGTAATTCAAATATGGTATATTTGTATTTGAAACTTTATTATGCTTGAAACCATTTGATGTTGTCATAGTATATAATAACCAGTGACCTTTCAGCTTCATATTTGTAAAAATAATACAATGTATGGCAATGAGGCTAATAAAATAGTAGAGAATAAGTGAATCTGAACTGGAAGCCAGAGCTAGTTTCTGTAACTATCTGATGGCCTATTTGTGACAATAATCCTGCACTGCTGAGATACACTAAGAACAAATAATTGAGCATGTGTTTAGGGAATATGCTGCACTGGAATCAATATGAGAAGTGGGCAAAGATTGGGAGATATTGTCCTGAAGAGACGGAATCTTTCACTAAAAGAAGATATCCTTCAGCATATTTAGCTTCCATTCTTAGTGGAGAAAGCACTTTCATCGTCAATTTTTCAGTAAAGTTGCCTATGACCCAAATTCATGTGTGCTGTGTAAATGTCAATTTACCAAATATTGTTGGAGGTTTAGGGTTGGCAACGATAGAGTCTCAGATCTCCTAGCTGTTGTTGACCATAACAAGAGAACTCAGGTAAAAGTCTATTGTCATTACCTGATTTGTTGTATACAAGTTGTTTAAGCTTAGGTAAGTCTCATATCTACTCTTCAGTTTTCTCATCTAGAAAGTGAGGGGAAAAAACATACTTATATCCTGCCTGTGATAAAAAAATTTCCATGTTAGAAGTATGAAAATACAAGCAACAAAAATAATAGCTTTTTGAAAGTAATCTTTATTTTAGATTACAAATAAATGTTACAGCAACATGGCTAGCATTCAAAATCATAAACACTAAATTTATACATTTCAAGAAAAATAGTCTACACATACAAAAAGATATTTCTTTGTTTTTCAAGCATAAAAGGAAAAGAAGAAATTGGAAATTTCAAAGTTTTTTCAAGTTAGATAGTGAGATACTCTGGTACCTTATCAGGTATACCAAACAATAAGAATTCCATAAGTACAAGGTGGTTCAAAAAACTAAACTATGTCTTTTAAATTCTTAAAAGATTTTTGCTCTGTGATAGTTCTTTTGTGTGGCCCCAATGATTTACTAAAAGTTCTTTTATAGACATGCTTCTTGATTCTTCATTTCTTGCAAAGTAGCTTAAGGACAAATGTATATAACCCCCAGTGTTGTTTATGGCTAGTTAGAGAAAAAAACTCACAGACACACAAAGGCAAAGACATCAGAATCAATGTACGTGAGAGCCACACAAGAAACTGAGAGGACGATGTGGGATGTTTTTCTTTTTAATAATTTAGGGGAAAGGGCTTGAATCAATCATATCTAAACTAAACTTTAGAGGCCCCCAAAACTAAAACTAGTCTTTCATTTGGAGAAGGCAGTGTTAACCCATTCCAGTATTCTTGCCTGGAAAATCCCATGGACGGAGAGGACTGGTGGGCTGCAGTCGATGGGGTCGTGAAGAGTCGGACACGACTGAGTGACTTCACTTTCACTTTTCACTTTCCTGCATTGGAGAACAAAATGGCAGCCCACTCCAGTGTTCTTGCCTGGAGAATCTCAGGGACGGGGGAGCTTGGTGGGCTGCCATCTATGGGGTTGCACAGAGTCGGACACAACTGAAGCGACTTAGCAGCAGCAAAACTAAAACAGACATATAAGAACCATACAAAGCTCGGGTGTTTTCAAGATTTTACTTTATTCCTTATTACATTTTTTAGCTCAATATGGTGCAGTTTAAAATGTTATATACATAGTACACTTATTTCAGATGGAGATGGTATCAATAATATAGGAAAAAACATTATTACTTTAGTTAAAAGTGCATTTATTTATTTATTTGAAAAATACATGCTAATTTTCATAAGAACTTTCTAACCACAAATATTCAAATCATATGGAGCTTGCTGCTGCTGCTGCTAAGTCACTTCAGTCATGTCTGACTCTGTGTGACCCCATAGACCGCAGCCCACCGGGCTCCCCCGTCTTCCCTGGGATTCTCCAGGCAAGAACACTGGAGTGGGTTGCCATTTCCTTCTCCAATAGATGGAGCTTAGAAAAGAAAAAAAACTACCATTTTCATATAGCTTTTATCATAAAATTTTTCCAATATGTTTTCAAGTAATTCCTTCAAATAACCACTGAATTCATCAATACATTTTTTAGAGCCTAGCATCTGGTTGCTTTAGGTATTATTTACAGCTTCTTGGGTTATGCAGATGCTACAAACACTTATTTCACCTAACAATACCTAGCCTATGATGACCATTACTTTATGAGCTGTATAGCACAGCTTTAAACTTATTTCCATTTCCTTTACACATCTCACTGACTTGAAAAAAAGAGAAATAGGAAACGCTTACTTCTGTTGCATTACTGAGAGCACTTCTTGTTACGAGTCATGCAAGTCACTTTGTTACTAATGATAATGGGATATTATAGGATACAGACCAAAACTCCTCTCAATATTAACTAGCATTCAAAAAAAGAGTAACAATGTTGGAAAAAATACTTAAAGTGTTTCAAAATGTCTTTCATTAGACCAAAGATAGAAGACAAATTGTATGACAATTCTGCCTACAAAGCAAGAAATTAAACAACATATTCTAGGTTTTTTTAAGGAATTATACCTGAATTTTATCAATTTTTATGATAAATTCTATGCTTCATTTTCAATTAAGAAAATTACACTTTTATTAGGTTTGTGCACTAAAAACTTAATATTCATGTTTGGTCCATTTTTACATGGCTGTCATCACCACTAAAGAATGATTAGTATTTAGACAGACTGTGTCTAATTCATATCTATTACCACGAACTTTGTGACCTTGTGAGTGTACACATTCATTAAGTGCTAATTGAGTGAATAAAAGAAAGACTGATGAGTGGATGACTGGAAAAACTATTGGTGAAAAGATATTCCATTTTACCAATCATGTCACCAATATAACAGACATCCTCACCTCATTAATCTCTTTACTGCCCCTCTTACATCTTTGTTCCTGAGGGTGTAGATTACAGGGTTGAGGCTAGGTGTGACAACAGTATAAAAGAGGGCAATAAACTTGCCTTGATCTTGAGAATCTCCTGATGGTGGCTGGAGGTATATGCACATGACTGGGATGTAAAAGAGGGATACGACCATAAGATGGGCTCCACACGTCCCAAAGACTTTCTGGAGTCCAGTTGTTGACTGCATCCTCAGCACTTCCCAGGCAATGGCACCATAGGAGCTGAGAATGAGGATGAGAGGTATGAGAACAAAAATGGAGCTCGTGACCATGAGGGTCAGCTCATTAGCACTGGTATCAACACATGACAGTCGAAGCAGTGCTGGAACTTCACAGAAGAAATGGTCCACTTGGCGATGTCCACACAGGGGTACCCAGAATGTAAAGAAGGAATGAAATGCTGAGTTGGTAAAGCCACTTACCCAACAAGCCACAGCCAACAGTTGGCAGAAACGAGGGCGCATGAGGACAGAGTAATGCAAGGGTCTACACACAGCTGCATAACGGTCATAGGACATCACCATCAGTAGCACACATTCTGTGCATCCCAGTGCAAGGACAAAATAAAGTTGAATCATGCAACCAGTGTAAGAGATGGTTTTCTCTGGACCCCAGAGGTTGACCAGCAACTGAGGGATGAAGCTGGTGGTGTAGCAGAGATCCAGAAAAGAGAGGTTTGAGAGGAAAAAGTACATAGGAGTGTGGAGATGGGAATCCAAGTATGACAAGATAATGATGAACAGGTTGCCTGTCAATGTCATTAAGTAGAACACCAAGACAATCACAAAGAGAACTACTTCCAGATGAGGCCAATTAGAGAAACCCAGTAGAACAAAGTAGCCTTCAGAGGTTGCATTCATCTTTTTCGTGGTCATTCATTACTTGTTATCTGAGGCAAGTATCATATATACCCTAGAAATGTAAATAAATACTGCAAGAGAAAAAAAAATCACATTAGAGCCACCAGTAGTTACCTTATGCGGGTCTTTTAATTGTTTGTGTTTTATAAATGCAACTCCTGAAAAAGATGTTTAGCAGTAGACAAATACTTGAATTTCAGCAAGCACGTTAAAAACAGTTAGCCTCACACTTGTAAGTCTGATTCAGGCTTTAAAACTCTTACACTAGACTACTGTCTACAGCTCAGAAATCATGGAGGATAATCAGTACATTGCCTAAAAGAAACTGTGTAATTAAACATAAGATTTATTATAAAGAATTATTAAGCTATAAAAGGAAAAGAACTATTTTAAAAATTGTAGTTAGAACTCTAAATGATGTCTTGGGCCAAGGGAGTGTATCCAAGAAAGGACAAGCTTGGAAAGAGGCACTTCCTACTCAAGGCTGCAGTTCAGAGCTCGTCAAAGAGGGTGTGGTTGAGTCCACTGGATCATGAAGTTAACTGTGGCTGAATCAAAAAATAGCAATGGCCAAAGAGTAAATTACAAAGATACATTACTTAGAGATCACTGCCATTTGAGGGGTAATAGGAAAATTTCAAGATTTAAAAAATTTCTTTAGAATGAGATAGTATATCATGAAAAATATAAACCTAGATGCTTTTGTTGCTTCTTCTGATACAGATATAATTTTCTTCTTCCTTACACAGTTGCATAAATAACATACTACATTAATTTTAAACAGTAGTAGCTCTGAGATATATTTATCTGTTGCATGACCCATCCTTCAGCATTCTTATAGAAGTTAAAGTAAGATATGAGACCTAAAATGGATGTAAGTAGAAAACTGGTACAAAATGTAGGATTAAATTTCTACTTACTGTAGGAAAGGAAAATAAAGACCTCATCAAACTTTGCTTTCATGGGCTGTAAAATGAAATATCTCTTCTCTATTTTTGAAATACAACATTATGGAGGATTTCCTGTATTTGTCTGCCTAATCTATGCCTCTTTATCTGTGGGCTAATGATCCCTTTGAAATCACCAACATAAATGTCTGCATACACCATGTATTCTAATCTACTACATCAATACAAGAAGGCGGAGTCCGAAAATAACTATGATTATCATTACAACACAAGAAAGGATCCTAAGTCTACCAAAAAGATCTCATTTTAGCTGGAAGGAGGAACTAGTTGGAGCATATACTGTGTCAGGGAATAGATTCCTTTTCCTAGAGCAAACAGAGCCCTTATGGAAACAAAAGAATACTGTGTTTTGTTTTCCTTGACTGAAGCCACTGGGAGTATAAATCCCAAAGTAGCAATTAATGCCCTTCAAGGAGTTGTCCTAGGTTAGAAGAGTTTCCTGCTTTCTCCCAAAGCAGGGTGGAAAGGATCAGTTGAAATCACTCACTTAGCTGACTTGTTTCCCTGGACTGCCCTTGTGCATGCCCCACTCTGAGCTGAGCAAACACTCACAGCTCCACACTGGAGGGAGGGCTGCCATGACCGAGGGAAAAGTGCAGTGTGGAATGCTGCAGCAGCTGAAAAATCAAATGGTCTCTGAGCAGGGAGAGGGCAGCCATTACTGGCACTTACACAGGCAGCACATCATGAGCAGAACAAGCTCTGATGGCAGCCAGACCACCACACCCAATACACTGACTATCGCCAAATAAACATGCCCAGCCTCTCTTACTCCAGCACTGCTCCCCACTGGGGCTGAGGGGCCCAGTGCTGGAAGGCAGAGGAGCACACACTACAAGGGAATGGAGCCAACTAACGCAACCCTCAGGGCTTCTGTTCCAGCAATGTGGGACCCACCCTTGCCTTAAATAGGGTGGTGACAGCAATTGAGCAGAGAGTATGTCTTGACTCACACCTGGCTCTGGCCCTAGCCCCTTCATCTCTAACCTCACCTCCTAACCAGGTGGTACTTGCCAGCACACTCTGAAGAAATATCTGTCTTGTATTCAAATCAAACTCAGCTTTTCCCCTAAAGCCACTGCACTCACACGAACTATACAGGGACACTCCCAAATCTGTACACCATTTCAAGATTGCCAGTGGTTAACTGCTTCACTTAATTTCATAAAAACAGAGGAAGTTAAGCAAAATGAGAAGACAGAGTAAATTTCTCAGTTGAAAAGGCAAGAGAACACTCCTGGGGGGCAGGGGGGGAACTAATGAGATGAAATAAACAATTTACTAAAGAACTGAATAACCTCAGCTATGCAGATGACATCACCCTTTTTTCTTGGGCTCCTAAATCACTGCAGATGGTGACTGCAGCCATGAAATGCTTCTTGGAAGAAAAGCTATAACCAACCTAGACAACATATTAAAAAGCCAAGATGTTACTGCCAACAAAGGTCCGTCTAGTCAAAGCTGTTTTTCCCATAGTCATGTATGGATGTGAGAGTTGAACCATAAACAAGGCTGAGCACTGAAGAACTGATGCTTCTGAACTGTGGTGTTAGAGACAACTCCTGAGAGTCCCTTGGACTGCAAGGAGATCAAACTAGTCAAACCTAAAGGAAATCAACCCTGAATACTGAATACTCATTCGAAGGACTGAGGCTGAAGCTGAAGCTCCAATACTTTGGCCATGTGATGTGAAGACCCGTCTCACTAGAAAAGGCCCTGATGCTGGGAAAGATTGAAGGCAGGAGGAAAAGGGGACGACAGAGGATGAGATGGTTGTATGGCATCACCAACTCAATGGACATGAGTTTG
>SJYC01007292.1:0-14206 GCA_006408675.1 Madoqua kirkii | reverse complement strand
ACAATTATAAATATATATGCACCCAACAAGATGTGTATAAGAGACAGATCATGAGAAACACTGGGCTGGAAGAAGCACAAGCTGGAATCAAGATTGCTGGGAGAAATATCAATAACCACAGATATGTAGATGACACCACCCTTATGGCAGAAAGTGAAGAGGAACTAAAAAGCCTCCTGATGAAAGTGATAGAGGAGAGTGAAAAAGTTAGCTTAAAGCTCAACATTCAGAAAACAAAGATCATGGCACCCAGTCCCATCACTTCATGGGAAATAGATGGGGAAACAGTGACAGACTCTATTTTGAGGGGCTCCAAAATCACTGCAGATGGTGATTGCAGTCATGAAATTAAAAGTTGCTTACTCCTTGGAAGCAAAGCTATGACCAACCTAGGTAGTATCTTCAGAGGCAGAGACATTACTTTGCCAACAAAGGTCCACCTAGTCAAGGCTATGGTTTTTCCAGTGGTCATGTATGGATGTGAGAGTTGGACTGTGAAGAAAGCTGAGTGCAGAAGAATTGATGCTTTTGAACTGTGGTGTCAGAGAAGACTCTTGAGAGTCCCTTGGACTGCAAGGAGATCCAACCAGTCCATTCTGGAGGAGATCAGCCCTGGGATTTCTTTGGAAGGAATGATACTAAAGCTGAAACGCCAGTACTTTGGCCACCTCATGCGAAGAGCTGACTCATTATAAAAGACTGATGCTGGGAGGGATTGGGAGCAGGAGGAGAAGGGGACCACAGAGGATGAGATGGCTGGATGGCATCACAGATTCGATGGACGTGATTCTGAGTGAACTCTGGGAGTTGGTGATGGACAGGGAGGCCTGGGGTGCTGCAATTCATGAGATCGCAAAGAGTCAGACACGACTGAGTGAACTGAATGGAATTGAAGACTCTAATCTTCAGTACCAATTTTTACTTAGGGGTGTGATTAGTGGCTTAATTGCTCTCTCCTCTTTTGACTCTCCCTCTTCTTCCATCTCCTCCCTCCCCTTTCTTTTCTCTACTTAATTCTGTGAATCTCTCTGGATGTTCCAGGCTGTGGAGAACACTTAGGGAACTTATTAGTGGCTAAATTGGTCTCTCCCCTTTTGACTCCCTTTCTTCTCCTCCTAATCACCTCTATCTCCCTCCTCCCTATTCTCTTTTTCATGTAACTCTGTGAACCTCTCTGGATTTCCCTCACTGTGGAGAATCTTTTCACCATTAACCTAGATGTTTTATCATCTGTGCAGTATGGATGGAGAAGTCTTGAGGCTACTGTAAGAATAAGACTGAAAGCCACAGGCAGGAGACTTAAATCCAAAACTTGAGAACATCAGAAAACTCCTGACTCCAGGGAATGATAATCAACAAGAGCTCATCCAAAAGCCTCCATACCTACACTGAAAGCTCTTACTTCTCTGAGTGCCCCTCACTGTGAAGAATTTTTTCACCATTAACTGAGATGTTTTATTATCTGTGCTGTATGGATGGAGAAGTTTGAGGCTACTGTAAGAATAAGACTGAAAGCCAAAGGCAGGAGGCTTAAATCCAAAAGTTGAGAACACCAGAGAACTCCTGACTCCAGGGAACATTAATCAATAAGAGCTCATCCAAAAGCCTCCACATCTACACTAAAACCAAGTTCTACCCAAGAGCCAACAATTTCCAGAGCAAGACATACCATGCTAATTCTCCAGCAATGCAGGACCATAGTCCTGAGTATCAAAATATAGGCTGCCCAAAGTCACACCAAACCCATAGACACCTCAAAACTCACTATTGGATACTTCATTGCACTCCAGAGAGAAGAGATCCAGCTCCATCCACCAGAACACTGACACAAGCCTCCCTAATCAGGAAACCTTGACAAGCCACTAGTCCAACCCCATCCACAGGGAGGAACCTCCATAATAAAGAACCACAAACTTTCAGCATACAGAAAGGCCACCCCCAAACACAGCAGTCTAAACAAAATGAAAAGGCAGAGATAAAGGATTCAGCAGGTAAAGGAACATGATAAATGCCCAGCCAACCAAACAAAAGAGGAGGAGATAGGGAATCTACCTGAAAACGAATTCAGAATAATGATAGTAAAGATGATCCAAAATCTTGAAAACAAAATGTAGTTACAGATAAATAGACTAGAGACAAGAATTGAGAAGATGCAATAAATGTTTAATGAGGACCTAGAATAAATTTTTAAAAAGGGTCAATCAATAATGAATATTGCAATAACTGAGATCAAAAGCACTCTGGAGGGAACCAACAGTAGAATAACTGGGGCAGAATATAGGATAAGTGAGGTGGAAGATAGAATGGTGGAAATAAATGAAGCAGAGAGGGAAAAAGAAGTAAAAGAAATGAGGACAGCCTCAGAGACCTCTAGGACAATATTAAATGCCACAATATTTGAATCTTAGGAGTCCCAGAAGAAGGCAAAAAGAAAGGCCATGAGAAAATACTTGAAGAGATAATGGCTGAAAACTTCCCTAAAATGGGGAAAGAAATAGTCACCCCAGTTCAAGAAACCTAAACAGTCCCAAACAGGATAAACCCAAGGTGAAACATCTCAAGACACATAGTAATCAAATTAATGAAGATCAAGCACAAAGAGCAAATATTAAAAGCAGCAAGGGAAAAGCAACAAAAAACACACAAGGGGATTCCCATAAGGATAACAGCTGATCTGTCAATAGAAACTCTTCAGGCCAGAAGGGAATAGCAGGCCATACTTAAAGTGGTGAAAGAGAAAAACCTACAACACAGATTACTGTACCCAGCAAAGATCTCATTCAAATATGAAGGAAATATCAAAAGCTTTACAGATAAGCATGAAATTGAAACTGTAATCAGAAATCTTCCAACAAACAAAAGCCCAGCACCAGATGGCTTCATGGGTGAATTCTACCAAAAATGTAGAGAAGACTAACATCTATCCTACTCAAACTCTTCAAGACAATTGCAGAGGAAGGTAGACTGCCAAACTCATTCTATGAGGTCACCATAACCCTATACCAAAACCAGACAAAGATGCCACAAAAAATAAAAGAAAATTACGGGCCAATATCACTGATGAACATAGATGCAAAACTCCTTAACAAAATTCTAGCAAACAGAATCCAACAACATATTTAAAAAATCATATATCAGAACTAAGTGGGCTTTATCCCAAGGATGCAAGTATTGTTCAGTATTCACAAATCAATTAATGTGATACACCACATTAACAAATTGAAAGACAAAAACCATATGATTATCTAAATAGATACAGAGAAAGACTTTGACAAAATTCAGCATCCATTTATGATAAAAAAAAAATCTCCGGAAAGCAGGCATAGAAGGAGCATACCTCAACATAATAAAAGCCATATATGATAAACCCACAGCAAACTTTATCCTCAATGGTGAAAAACTGAAAGCATTTTCCCTAAAGTCAGGAACAAGACAAGGGTGCCCACTCTCACCACTACTATTCAACATAGTTTTGGAAGTTTTAGCCACAGCAATCAGAGAAGAAAGTAATAAAAGGAATCCAAATTGGAAAAGAAGAAGTAAAACCCTCACTGTTTGCAGATGACATGATCCTCTACATAGAAAACCCTAAAGACACCACCAGAAAATTACTAGAGCTAATCAATGAATATAGTAAAGTTGCAGGATATAAAATTACCACATAGAAATCCCTTGCATTTCTATACACTAAAAATGAAGAAACAGAGAAATTAAGCAAACAATTCCATTCATCATTGCAATGACAAGAATAAAATACTTAGGAATAATCTACCTAAATAAATCTACCTAAAGAAATAAATCTGCCTGCAATGCAGGAGACATGGGTTCAATTTTTGGATCAGGAAGATCCCCTGGAGAAGGAAATGGGAACCCACTCCAGCATTCTTGCCTGGAGAATCCCATGGACAGAAACCTTGCAGGCTACAGTACATGGGGTTGCAAGAGTCAGACACGACTGAATGATTTTCACTTCACTACAAAGAAACAAAAGACCTATAAATAGAAAACTATAAAGCACTGATAAAAGAAAGAAAAATGACACAAATAGATGAATAAGTATACCATGTTCGTGGATCGGAAGAATCAATATAATGAAAATGAGTATACTACCCAAAGCAATCTATAGATTCAATGCAATCCCTATCAAGCTACCGAGAGTATTTTTCAGAGAACTGGAACAAATAATTTCACAATTTGTATGGAAGTATAAAAACAACTCAAATAGCCAAAGCAATCTTGAGAAAGAAGAATGGAGCTGGAGGAATCAACATACATGCCTGAGTTCAGACTATACTACAAAGCTACAGTCATCAAGACAGTATGGTACTGGCACAAAGACAGAACTATAGATAAATGGGACAAAATAGAAAACCCAGAAATAAATCCATGCACCTATGGACATCTTATCTTTGACAAAGGAGGCAAGAATATACAATGGAGAAAAGACAATCTCTTTAACAAGTGGTACTGGGAAAACTGGTCAATTGCTTGTAAAAGAATGAAACTAGAACACTTTCTAACATCATACACAAAAATAAACTCAAAATGCATTAAAGATCTAAAACTATAAAACTCCTAGAGGAAAACATAGGCAAAACACTCTCTGACATAAATCACAGCAGGATCTTCTATGACCCATCTCCCAGAATACTGGAAATAAAAGCAAAAATAAACAAATAGGACATAACTAAACTTAAAAGCTTTTGCACAATGAAGGAAACTAAAAGCAAGGTGGAATGACAGCCTTCAGAATGGAAGAAAGTAATAGCAAATGAAGCAACTGACAGGGAATTAATCTCAAAAATATACAAGCAGTTCATGTAGCTCAATACCAGAAAAATAAATGACCCTATCAAAAAATGAGCCAAAGAGCTAAACAGACATTTCTCCAAAGACTTACAGCTGGCTAACAAACTCATGAAAACATGCTCAACATCACTGATTATCAGAGAAATGCAAATCAAAACCACCAATGATGTACCATCTCATGCTGGTCAGAATGGCTGCTATGAAAAAGTCTACAAAAAATAAATGCTGGAGAGGGTGTGGAGAAAAGGGAACCCTCTTGCACTGTTTGTGGGAATGCAAACTAGTACTTCCACTATGGAGAACCATGTGGAGATTCCTTAAAATCTGGAAATAGAACTGCCTTATGACCCAGCAATCCCACTGCTGGGCACACACACTGAGGAAACCAGAATTAAAAGAGACATGTGTACCCCCAATGTTCATAGCAACACTGTTTACAATAGTCAGGACATGGAAGCAACCTAGATGTCCATCAGTAGACAAATGGATAAGAAAGCTGTGGTACATATACACAATGGAATATTGAGGTGAAATGAGGTGAAGTCGCTCAGTCGTGTCCGACTCTTTGCGACCCATGGACTATGCTTCTCCATCCATGGGATTTTCCAGGCAAGAATACTGGAGTGGATTGCCATTTCCAGTCATCATTATCATCTTTCTAAATTCCATATATATGCGTTAATATACTGTATTGGTGTTTTTCTTTCTGACTTGCTTCAGTCTGTGTAATAGGCTTCAGTTTCATCCACCTCATCGGAACCGATTCAAATCAATACAGTATATTAACACATATATATGGAATTTAGAAAGATGGTACTGATGACCCTACATGTGAGAGAGCAAAAGAGACACAGATGTAAAGAACAGACTTTTGGACTCTGTGAGACAAGGTGAAGAGTGGGATGATTTGAGAGAATAGCATTGAAACATGCATATTACCATATGTGAAATAGATCACCAGTCCAGGTTCGATGCATGAGACAGGGTGATCAGGGCTTGTACACTGGGATGACCCTGAGGGATGGGATGGGGATGGAGGTGGGAGAGGAGTTCAGGAATGAAAATTATTTACAAAAAGATACAGTAGAATAAAAATGTTAGTAGAAACACAAATGATTTTAAATCTTCATAGGTAAAGAGATCCCTATGTGGTTAAACAGTGATGGAAAAATCACTGGAAGTAGATCAAAAAATATAGTAAAACGTCATGGTATTTGAGAGCTAAAAGCAATGAAATATCATGAGATGAGATGGGAAAGATAAAAAATCTAGGAAAGAATTATACAACTTAAATACACATCTTTGGAAACTTGAAAGCTGAATTCATACTCTATCTCATTACCTGATTGAAGGAATTGATTGCTTTTTGATCTTTAAAACCTCCCTAGTTATTAGCAAACAACTGGGATGAGTGAATAACAATATCTTAAAATATGAATACTAAAATTTCCTTTGTCAAAGGGTTTGAGATTATTACTAAATTATTTAATGGGTGTAAAATGCTTCCTGTAGTGTTTGACATACAGGGCTCATTCAGGATTAGTTGGAATTATTATTTATTATTATATTACACACATCTGACCTAGGGGTAGTGTGAAATCCAAGGGCCATATAGTGACATCTTCACCCTGAGTAACTTTATGTGACACTTCCCAGGATGGCTTTGAGGACTTAATGAAGTAGAGAATGTGAAAACTGTGCTTTGCAACCCTACAAATGTAATCTATTGTCTCTAAACCAATAAGCCTCTGATCCTAAACTGGATTAAAGATTTTCCTCCTGGTCCACTTCCCTGGACATTAAGACTGAATTTGTAGCTACATAGAATTAAGTAAATCACTGATAACTGTCTAAATCCTTATATGCAAACAAGATAAGTCCACTCAACAAAGAAAATTTCCTATGAGATAGATAAATAAAATTTAACATGAAAAATCAATTGCTCAGTTTAAACAAAGTACTTATGCAAGAAAATTTACACTCCAAACAAAATTTTGAACAAAGGAAAACATATGTCATAGTTAAACTCTCTCAGTTTATACTTTACAAAACTGACAGGAAAATGTTTAAATTTCTTGCTCAATTCTAGATTACAAAGATGGATTTAAATAAAACCTACCTTGTCAGTTCCTAACAGAATGATGTAACTCTTCAACTATAATAATATATTTGTTTCTGAACAAGGCTACCTTGATGATGCTTAAGTGCAATGTTTTTACCATGTCCTTCTTGGGCTATAGCTACCTCAACACTTTTAGTCTTAATATTTCAGTAATATCTTGCAGCAGTGATTCTGAAAAAGACCCATTTGATTTCTAGTTTCCATGCCACATCTACTGTACTAGGCAGCTGAAGATAGGAACTAATAAACATAATTTTAACTGTTTCCTCATCTGATATGTACACAAGCAAAGTATAAAAAGCATTACTTTGAAGTATCCAAAACACAGTCACTTCTATTTGACGGGCTTCCCTGGTGACTCAGAGGTTAAAGCATCTGCCTGGAATACAGGAGATCCAGGTTCAATCCCTGGGTCGGGAAGATCCCCTGGAGAAGGAAATAGCAACCCATTCCAGTACCCTTGCCTAAAGAATCCCATGGAGTGAGGAGCCTGATAGGCTACAGTCCATGGGGTCGCAAAGAGTTGGACACGACTGAGCGACTTCACTTCACTTCTATTTGACATTTAAACCTCACTCTAGCCCAAGGACACAGTTATTGTCATCTTTATCATTTTGTCGTTGTTGAGTCTCTAAGTCATGTCCAAGTCTTTTGCGACACCATGGACTGAAGCCCACCAGGCTCTTCTGTTCATGGGATTTCCCAGGAAAGAATACTGGAGTGGGTTGCTATTTCCTTCTCCAGGGGATCTTCCTGCTTCAGAGACTGAACCCACATCTTCTGCACTGCAGGCAGATTCTTTACCACTATGCCACTGAGAAGCTCCATCTTGATTACAGATAAAAGAGAATTCAATTTTTAAAAGGTTAGATTACTTAAAGTAATTACCTTTATTTTGTAAACTCATGAAAAGAAATTTAAGTCACAAGATGTCACAAGATTCATTTCATTATCCTCCTCCTTCCCTCATCAACCCAGTTACTATACCCAATCTTTTATGACTGGATGCCTAATTGCACACACTGCATAATTGTGTTTTGTCATTTCTCAAAACCTTTCTACCTTCTCTGCCACTTCCCTGCTATAGGTGAAGCAAATTGAAGATAATGGATCTGATTAACAAAAGCCATCCCGAAGAGTTTATTCTACCAGGCTTTGCTGACCGTCCTTGGCTAGAGCTTCCTCTATTTATTATTCTGCTTATAACATACCAAATGGCCATGATGGGAAACATAGCCATCATTCTGGTGTCCAAGTTAGACCCCTGTCTGCACACACATGTATTTCTTCCTCACCAACCTCTCATTTTTGGACATGTGCTACACCACAAGCACTGTCCCTCAGATGCTCTTTAACCTGGGAACGTCTAAGACAATCAGCTATGTGGGGTGTGCAGTTCAGCTTTATTTCTTCCACATAATGGGAGGCACAGAATGTCTGCTTTTGTCTGTTATGTCTTTTAATCGCTACATGGCCATCTGCAAGCCTCTACACTACACCCTCATCGTGTATCTATCTCTTATTAGTGGCCACCATGTGGCTGAGTGGAATGACCTATGCTGTCTCAGAGGCCACTGTCACATTACAATTACCACTGTGTGGTCACAATACCCTGGATCACTTGCTGTGTGAGATTCCTGTTCTGATAAAGACTGCCTGCGGTGAAAAGGGGGCTAATGAGCTCACACTCTCAGTGGTATGTACTTTTATGTTAGTTGTACCGCTATGCTTAATTCTTGTTTCCTATGCTTGTATTGAGCATACTGTATTTAAGATTAAATCTTTGGGGGGGAGGAGCCTTTGGGACATGTTCTTCCCATCTCATTGTAGTTTTCTTATTTTATGGTCCAGGTATCAGTATGTACCTTCAGCCCCCCTCCTCCATCTCAAAGAGACCAGCCCAAGTTCATGGCTCTCTTCTATGGAGTAGTGACTCCTGCACTCAACCCTTTCATCTACACTCTGAGGAATAAGCATGTAAAGGGGGCACTGGGCAATCTGATGAGGAGCATTTTCATTTCCAAGTGATAGTTGGTAGACATCAAATGAAATTATTTACCCATTTAGTAGATTTATAGAGGTTTCTTTAATAACTCATTCTTGTCTCCTGTTTCACCAGATCATGTTAAATATTCTTGCAAAGAACATTATGTTTCTCATATTTTTTATGGTGTTAGGCAATGGTGATACTTGGATAGTATGTACAGTAATGGCTACAGTCCATGGGATCGCAAAGAGTTGGACACAACTAAGCAACTAAGCACAGCACAGCACAGCAATCGTACCTTGTTTGTGGAAAATATAAAAAATAGTTTCATTCCATACTGAAATTATAACTGTTAAGTAGCAAAAATAAAAGATACTAATAATGATATAAATTATAACATAAAAGCATTAGTTCAAGTTAATCATAATGACAACCATCAGTGGACTTCCTATGACCATTTCACCTAGGAAATATTTCATCCTCTCCAAAAGAGTGGCCAGAGTAAGCAGGGAGCATGGTGCCATTGTGGATTCAGGGTGAGGCACTGTAAACCTAGGCAACCATTAATTAGTCTCATAAGTTTATCAACCTCCATTTATCTAGATGCTTTGTTGCTTTTTAGCTTTTTTTCTTGTTGTGTATGCTCAGTCATGTCTGACTTTTTGTGACCCTATGGACTGTAGAACAACACACTCCCCTGTCCATGGGATTTTCTAGGCAAGAATACTGCAGTGAGTTGCCATTTGCTACTCCAGGAATCTTCCTGACCCAGGGATCTTCCTGACCCAGGGATCAAACCGACCTCCCAGTGTCTCCTGCATTGGCAGGTGGATTCTTTACCAACTGCACCACCTGGGAAGCCCTATTTAGATGTTATAACTTAATTAAAAACATATTGTCTATTGAACAACTATTCTATAATAAGTATAAATAGAGTATACCCTTTAAAAATTGTGAATCACTGTGTTGAACATCTATAACTTATATAATATTGTATATCAACTATATCTCAATATTTCAAACTACAAAACTACTTTATCAGTCTTGTTTAATAAAAGTGTGCAGTGTTCTGTATTTCAAACTAAAGAATGTATCATTAAATATTAAATAAAATATATGGACAAGACATGTGGATAAGTTTCTTAATGTTCCCTTTAAATGTCATAAGCATGAGGCTTCCATGTTAGTGAGAGAAAAATGTAATGATATTAATGTTGAACCACAATGTGGAAACATATTCATGCATAATGGTAACAGCCAGGAATGCCTTTTGAAACTGCAAGAACCAGTATGAAAAAGAAATAATTTGTATTTCTAGAATGGAAAACAACCTGATTACTTCAACAATATTAGTATATTTTTGATGCTTAGAATATGTATCATCAAATGTTGAAAGTGTGAAACAGTGCAAGGATCCACACTCAACAGAAAACTTTGTCACAAAGTTACATTTCTGAAAGCAAACTAAACATTTTATAGTTACCTGATATTAAATTAATATGGTGAGAAATCAACATAATGTTGTACATTGAAAAATTAACAGGTATGAACAAGAGTCATTTGGACTTGTCTGGAATATTTCTGACATAATCAAGATTTATGGAAATTATTGGATGAGAATTAATATGTTATCCTGAATAAGAATCAACTGCAACCCAGATGTACTTTTTAAAAATATTTATATTTTACTTGTTTATTTAGCTGTACCTGGTCTTAGTTGTGGCATGCAGGATATTTTATCTTTGTTGCATAATGTAGGATCTAGTTCCCTGACCAGGGATCAAACCTGGGCCCCTTGCATTAAAAGTCCTAGCCACTGAACCCTAGATCTACATTTTGAAATAGAGCAGACCATCTGGTGCTTAGTCCAGTTCTTGAGACAAATGGACTTTGGTATATTTAGTTTGGAAAAAGTTCTAAATAACTTTAAAATTGGCTGATGGGTGGCTGATTGCCAAAAAATGTTTCTAAAGTTCACACATACACACAGCAATGAAAACAAAAATTCTGTGATGTCAAATAACATCTCTGATCATTCTTATTAAAGATATCTTTTGTCTAACAGTCTTACAGAAAAATGGTAATTTTTAGAGTGGAGGGCAAAACCCAACAAGAGTTGTGTTGAAAGCTTATTGAGCTGTTAAGACTGCTTCCTTAAATCATCTGCTACTTTTCAGGCCTATAAAATAACACACTTCAGAATTGTGAATTTCTTTCACACAGAATTCAATAGTGCTAAAATATACCTTCAGTTATGGGATTCTTCCCCTCTTTGGTTTTAAACACACAATCTCATGACTCATACTCTAATCCAAAAACAACAAGGAGCACAAGAAGTCTTTTGGAGGTGACAAATATTTTACTATATTGTTTGTGGAATGTGTATCATGGTTATAGACATGTCTAAACTCACCACAATGTATTATTAAATATATGCAGCTTTTTGCATACTAAGTATACCTCAATAGCAACCCACTCCAATACTATTGCCTGGAAAATTCCATGGATGGGGGAGCCTGGTAGGCTGCAGTGCATGGAGTCGCTAAGAGTCAGACACAACTGAGTGACTTCACTTTCCCTTTTCACTTTCATGCATTGGAGAAGGAAATGGCAACCCACTCCAGTGTTCTTGCCTGGAGAATCCCAGGGACGGCAGAGCCTGGTGGGCTGCCGTCTATGGGGTTGCATAGAGTCGGACACGACTGAAATGACTTAGCAGCAGCAGCAGCAGCAGGGTATGTGCCCAGGAGTGGAATTTCAAATATTTGCAATTGTTATAGTTTCTTGGTGAATGGACCTCTTTATCATTATTCAGTGTCTCTCATTGCAGTTTTATATAAAGTTTATTTTGTAATGTAAATATAGTTACCTCCACTTTCCTTTGGTTTCTGCTTGCATGGAATATCTTTTTCTATTCCTTCACCTTAAGCCTATGTGTATCTATAGTATAAGTCCTGATAGTCATTCTTTCTTTATCTTTTACATTAAGTTTTTGCTTTGTGGTTACCATGAGGATTACATAAAACATTATATAGATTAAACAGTCCCTATCAATCAGAAAGCAACTTAACTTTGATCAGTTAAATTAGCTCTACCATTTTATTCTCTTTTATATTTTTGTTGTCATAATTTCTTTTTATATTGTGTGTTAACTGACAAATTATAGTAGCTATAGTTATTTTGAATATCTTTTCTTTTGACTTTTTGCCCTATATTTAAGTGTATTTAACACACCATCTCCTTACAGTTTTAGAATTTTCCACATCTGTGGAAAATTTTAACCAATTTAACCTGTGTGTTTAATTTTAACCAATGTGTACCATGATTTAATGTCAGTTTTTATCACAAATTTATTTTAGCTTGAAGAACTCTTTGCATCATTTCTTGAAAGTCAGATCTAGTGGCAAAGAACTCCTTTCTTTTTTTTTTTTAATCTAGAAAAAGCTTTATCTCTTTTTCTTATTTAGTTTGTCAGATAGAGTATTCATTGTAGACATTTTTTTTTCTTTCATCACTTTGAATATATCTTTCTACTCTCTCCTGGCCTGTAGGGTTTCCTGCTAGGAAACTGGCTAATGGCCTAATGGGAATTCACTTGTAGACTTACATTCTTTTTTCCTCTGGCCGGTTTTAAGATTCTCTGTCTTTAATTTTGGACAGATTCATTAAAATGTGTGTTAAATAAGGCCTTTTGCATTGAGATAAGGAGGTGATCGATTAATTTCTGAACTTAGACTAGTCTCTCCACAGGTTCAAGAAGGTCTCAGATGTTCCTTTAAACAAACTTTCTGCTTCCTCTTTCCTCCTTGTGAAATTCTGATTAATATTTTCTCTGTAGAAGAAATGCCATATATCATGAAGCCTCTCTTTTCTCTTTTTCATCCTTTTTATTTTGTTCTTCTCTGATTCAGTTATTTCAAAGTATTGTCTGCTGGCTTTCTTATTCTGTGACTCATTTGTTCCATTCTGTAGATGCTCTCTTTAGCATTTTTTATTTCATTCACTGAATTTTTCAGCTCCAGAATTTCATTTAGTTTTCTTTATGTGCTCTTTCTCTTTGCTAAATTTCTCATTTTGTTCATGTATTTTTCTGATTTAGTTGAACTATCTTTTTGTTTTCCTGAGGCTCATTGAGTTACCTCAAATTAGTTTTGAATTCTGTATCAGTTAGATAGCTATATTCCTTACCTTGGAGCTAGGTTGTTGAGGATTATTTCTAGTTTTTGGTGATGATATGTTTTCTTCATTCTTCATGTTCCTGTAGTTTTGCACTGATGCTTTTAGCAGATACTTTCTCAAATCTTTCCTAGTTGGCTTCAGATGGGATACACTTTTTCTGAATTCTGTTATATCTGGGGTTTTCTCTGCCTTTATATTGGCTATACCCATAGCACACCCTGTTCCATCTTGTGGCAGCATTTGTATGTATGCCTTCTCTGGTTCTTTCAATTCACCAGGCTGGCTGCTGGAAACATTTGTTTTCCAGAGGGGGCCCTATTGCTTAATTTTGAGGTTTCTCCTTTTTCTGATGGCATTCCCTTTAAAAGATATGCTCTCACTTTCAGATTTGGCAGTTTACAGAGAGGCAGCTGAAGCACTCAAAGAGGAATGGGTTTAGCACTTTGGGCAGTGGGGGTATTTACATACCTGCTGGAGATTTTGGAATGAATTCCTCTCAGGGGTTCATGGGCAGACTTCCTACTGAAGTCCTGAGCCCAGTCAACTGAAACTATGCCTCCTTTCATTTTTATCTGCTTCTTTCCAAATATCTCACTTCCCCATGGACATGGAGGTCTCACTTAGTACTCTTTGTGCTTCTGGAGAGAAATAGGTTTCTCTAACAGCATCCTGCACAACTGGTGTAGCTGAGTACTGAAAACTGCTCTTCTGTTTCACCATGAGATAGATCACTGTGGGATATAGTTCAACTCTGACACCTTGGGGGATGAGTAGTCTGTCAAAGCTCTTTGTCTCCACTCCAATATGTTCAAACTCTCTCTCTTTTGCTTCATGGTATGCTGGATTCTCCCCCTGAGAAGGCTGAGCTGCAGCAAACTTTCTCTCACCTGTTGGTATCTGCCCTGGTCAGCAGTCTCCATATTTCACTCCAACAATGTTGAAGGGATTGAGGTAGATTCACTGGCTCTACTGGTCCCACAGACCATACAGAGGTCTGTCTGCCTATTACTGGATGCACTCATGGGTGAAACTTCTCCTGGGTCCCTTGGTGTTTAGTGCTGGATCCCACAAATCCCACAGAGGCACTTTTGCTCATGGTTGGAAGCCCA
>SJYC01007289.1:0-11164 GCA_006408675.1 Madoqua kirkii | reverse complement strand
AATAGAACACCTATATTCCTACAGCTAGAATCACCAAACATTATTTTGTTTTTATTTATTTTGTATTTATTACAGTCATTTTTTAGAGGCTATCTACAACCAGTCTAGTGCATTGTAAGATCAAGAGGAAACATACACTTTGAGAAATAGACTGGATTCAAATCAAGATGGCAGAGTACAAGGATGTGGAACTCATCTCCCCTCACACATTTATGTGGAAAAATCTCACTGAAAACTAACTGGAGATGACCACAGAGACTCCTGTATAAGCAAGGCTACAAGAAACGTAAAGGCAGAATCAAATCAGATACAAAGACAGGCAATTAGGTCAGGTCCTCTGCCCCTAGGAGGAGACTCAGAGGGAAAGGAAGATTACAAAGGAGAAGATCCTCCATGAGGAGTGAGCAGCTCAAGTTACATCTTGGACACCCCAGTCCCGGGGTCTGACTAAGGGAAGAGGAGCTCCCTTGGCTGTTTGGAGGCTCAGATGGACTAAGAAATGGGCTATGGGAAACCTCAGCTCAGTTTGGGAATAGTGCAAAAATGCTTCTATCATCCCGAAGCAGGGTGGAAAGGGCAGAACAAAACCATGAGGTTGACTGGCTTCACACACAAATGCCCCAGTTAATATCCTACCCTGAACTGAGCTAACACTCCAGCACAGCTAGAGTTTCTCATTGCAGCTCCACTCTGGAGCAACAGCTGCCACGACAAAGGGGAAAGCTCACTGTGAGATGCTAAAGGCAGCTCTAAGCCTGAACAGGAAGAAGGCAACCATTACTGGAATTTGCACAGGCAGCACATCACAAGGAGACCATATGTCTGAAAGTGGCCAGATCACCATACACAATACACTGACTTTTGCCAAATAAACACACCAGATCCTCTTGCTCCAGCACTGCTCTCCTCTGGGGCTTCAGGAACTTAAGACCCACCATACCCCCAAAAGGACTGTGATGGCCACTGAGCAAAGAGGAAGAAGCACTGGCTCACACCTGGCTCTGGTCCCAGTCCCTTCAGTTCTGACCCCATCCTCTAACAAGGTGATAGCTGTCAGTGCACCCTGAGGAAAGACATGACTTGTGTTCAGGTCAAACCCAGTTCTGCCATCAAAGCCACTGGCCCCATGGAGATTGTACAGGGACACTCCCATATAAGAACACCTCTTTAAGGCCACTGTGGGTAACTTTTTCACCTAATTTCATAGAGACAGAGGAAGTGAAGCAAAATAAGAAGACAGAGTAATTTCTCTCAATTGAAATGGCAAGAGAAAATTTCTGAAAGAGAAACAGCTACTGAGATGGAAGTCAGTTTTACTAGACAAAGAATTGAAAGCCAAAAGTCCATTCTATACCTCTGTGTCTCTTTTGTTGTCTCACATACAGAGTCATCATTACTACTGAAACATGTATACTATCATATAAGAAACGAAGCACCAGTCTATGTTCAATACAGGATACAGGACACTCGGGGCTGGTGCAAGGGATGATCCAGAGAGATGATATGGAGTGGGAGGTGGGAGGGGGCTTCGTCATTGGGAGATCATGTACACCTGTGGCTGATTCATGTCAATGTATGGCAGAACCAATACAGTATTATAATGTAGAATAAAGTATTTAAAAAAATTTTTTTAAAGAAATGTTAAAAAAAAGAATTGAAAGCATTAGTAATAATAGTAGTAACTGAATTGGGGAAAGAATAGCTGAACACAGTAAGAATTTTAACAAGGAACTAAAATTAAAAGAAATATCAGTAACAACTGAAGAATACAACTAAAATGATAACACAAGAAGAAAAGAACAGCCAGACTAAGTGATACAGAAGAATGTATAAATCAACTAAAAGATAGATTAATGAACATCACTAAATGAGAATCGCAAAAAGGAAACTAAATTTTTTTAAACTGATGACAATTTAAAGGCTCTGTAGGTCAGCATCAAGGTACTAGCACTCACAGTATAGGGATCCCAAAAGGAGAAAAGAGAGAACAAAGTGTGGAAAATGTAAATGTGCAGCTGCATCTTGAAGCAAGCAGAGCTGGAGTGTTCCCGAGGCTCAGGCTGGAGCCCGAGCCTGGGGGGCAGTCTTGGGAAACTGGCCAGCCACTTATGCAGCTCTCAGCTCTCAGTCCTCCTTCTTCTCACTGGCTGAGGAGCAGGCAAGTGTGCATGTGTTCCTAAAGAGTGGAGTCCAAGCTTTCCACAGACTTTCTGTTAGTCCCACTTGCTCTCCAACCAGTCAAGGGGGCTCACCTTCTCTGTGCAAGATCCCAGGGTGGGAGGGAGCCAACATCTGTCTGGAACCACTCATTCTCTGGGGAGGATCTCTGCCCATGTAATCTCTCTTTTCCTCTGAGTCTCCACCCAGGACACAGGTCCCAACCGGATGGCTTCTCTTCCTACCCAGTTCCATATGGCTATTTCTTACAGCCTTGGTTGCAGGAGTCTCTGTCCGAGTCTCCAATTAGTTTGCAGTGAGAACTG
Organism: Madoqua kirkii; assembly: GCA_006408675.1. Classification (NCBI taxonomy): domain Eukaryota; kingdom Metazoa; phylum Chordata; class Mammalia; order Artiodactyla; family Bovidae; genus Madoqua; species Madoqua kirkii. The sequence goes on along the minus strand of SJYC01007289.1, from coordinate 8,681 downwards.
TTCCACGTGTACAATAAGTGCTCTACATACAAAATTCACGTTGTGAACTTTCAGCGATGTGAACGTGCATTCTATCAGTCAAGTGTGAGTAAAATTGTGGCTTGCCCTCCATCTCCTATCATTGACGATCCTTCAGCTCTACCATTTCCTACCTTCTCTCCCTCCTCCATCAGTAGATCTTGCCTCTTCACTCAATGCCAGCCTCTGTATGTCACCGGTTGTACTATACTATTGTACTTTTCAAGGTACTGTGCTATAAGATTTACTTTTTGTTTGTTTTTTATGTCATTATTTATGTGAAAAGTATTGTAAATTTATTACAGTACAGTATCATATAGCCGATTGTGTTGATTGGGTATCTAGACAAACTTTGTTGGACTTATGAACATACTCTCAGAATGGAACTCATTTCAGATGTCAGGGACTTACTGTAGATGTACTGCTGATGAGATCACAGGGGGAAGTGAGTTCCTCGACCTCCTACTCCTCCACCTTGACCTGCTCTTGGGCATAATTTATTTAACATGGAAACAGTAAGGGGAGTTTTCTCTGTAAATAACAACTTCCTCTTTCCAAGTCTTTCTCCTTTGCCATTATATTGTGTCAATACTGAATATTCAGTACCTTACCCACTTCTTATATCATTTACATAATTTTATGTCATGGACATAATTCAGTAGCTTACAGTTTTTTCATCATCTTATTAAGTACTTCTGACTCTATTTTTTCCTTTTTTTTTAATGTTCATGGATTTTATTGTAAGGAATAAGATACAAACTTGTTTATAAACATTATTAAATTTGTTGTAGCTCTTGCCTCTTTCAATGTATATTAAGAGTATAGTGATTTTGATGATATTATTTTGAAAAGCACAAAGGGATTCTAATGTTTAAAAAAGATGGAAGTCAATGGGGCAGAAAATGAGATTCAGAATAGCACCGAACTCTCCTGCCCTCCATCACTTTAGCTGGTTCCTGACAGAACTTGTTCCCCTTATAGCAACCAGCCAGAATAGACTCTTGATTTTCTTCACTAGTTTTGATACAAATCAGTTGGCACTTGGCCAAATTCATGTATAGCTAGGAGATTTTTAAGATTTACTTATTATTATTTTATGACTTATAACAATCAGAAAAAATACTAATTCATCAATATAATAACATGAAAGTTACTTGTCATTTTCATAATTATTTTTGAAGACTATCTGAATTCAGACAAAAAATTAAAATCTTAGTATTTCACATTAATCATCCAAAGTGGTCAAATAATTAGTTCCAGCAGTATGTCACTTGAATTCATATCATGTTATGTACATAGTCTATGATAGCAGTTACATATAATACAGATTATTCATTATATTTTACAATTGATCTATTTTTGTTTTTACAGGCTATTTTACATCTTAATTATCTTCTTCCTAAATATTGGTATTTACTATACCAACAAATAGAGAGAGGTTTGTCCATGGCAATCCCTGAGAGACAGAATCAAACTACTTTCTAACACTCTAGTGAGAAGAAAATGTCTCCTGGGAAAGGGGAGGCAGGATAAGTATTCAGAACCAGGAGAAGAAATGAAGCATATGTATTCATATTCCTTTTTTTCAGGACAGAGGAAAGCTCAAATATATCATCATGTAACTAGCACAGTTTTGCACTCTTCTGTGTATGCGTGTGTGTGTGTGTGTGTGTGTGTGTGTGTGTGCATGTGAGTGCGTGTGCAGTTGAGGACACTGCTAGGAGGGACATAATGCTCTCTAAAGAGACACAGAGTCTTTCTGGAAACAGACATGGACTAGATTACAACAAAAGCTTCTCAGTGAATGGTCTTGGGAGTGAGGATTGAGGAGATTTACATTCTCTGAATTTGGGGAAGTTATAAGGAGACTGTGCAGAAAAAATTAAGGAGTGGCTCATCATAATCAATAACCATCTACTTTTGTCCCTCAAATATTAGGATTAAAGGTACGTGATATAACTCATGTCTTTTTAAAAGAGAATTGTGAAAGAGGACTAGATTACAACAAAAGCTTCTCAGTGAATGTCTTGGGAGTGAGGATTGAGGAGATTTACATTCTCTGAATTTGGGGAAGTTATAAGGAGACTGTGCAGAAAAAATTAAGGAGTGGCTCATCATAATCAATAACCATCTACTTTTGTCCCTCAAATATTAGGATTAAAGGTACGTGATATAACTCATGTCTTTTTAAAAGAGAATTGTGAAAGACAGTGAATTAAAATGTGAAAATGGATAGAAAACATACAAAGCATTATTCAATTCCAGACATTATTTTAATCAGCTATTTTCCCTTTCCTGAAGAGTATAAAATTTACTCAGTTTGTCAGTATCTCTGTCATAAAATTGCCATTAATTGTTCTAAAATAATCATTTCACAGGAAATAGACAAATCTCTTATTGTTGGTAATAGAGATGCCTAGATCATCCTGTGCATGTTACTCCAACCAAAGGATAATGTAGTTCATGCTGGGTTATGTTGAGGCACCACCCAGCTAAATATTAGGTCCTCAATGAAATGATTATGGGTGAATTGTGGAAAGCAATGGGAAATTATTTCAACAATCTTTAATAACAAATTTACATAAATTGTATATATTCTTCAAGCATTTTAGAAATAATTTCAGAATAATGAAAGTTAATATTTGTTGAGTTGTTCTTGAGAGGCACTGTTCTGTTTCAGGTAAAAATATTTAACAATGTCTCATGTTTTCCTTTGGCTGAGAGGAAACAAAGAAACATTTCATTATGAGAACAGAGATTAATAAGGGACTAAGTCAGTTAAGGATCATTTATGTGGCATTGACCCAAACTGAATTACTTATGCTGGATGATTTCCAAAGTAGAACCATACAGAAAGTAGTTGCATTGGATCTTGGGGTTGGGTGAGTTGGCACATGAGGCCAAGCCATTGAGCTATTAAAATTATCTTGTCTCTATGCACCCCAATGTTTATCACAGCACTGTTCACAATAGCTAAGACACAGAAGCAACCTAGATGTCCATCGGCAGATGAATGGATAAGAAAATTGTGGTACATATACACAATGGAATATTACTCAGCTATTAAAAAAGAACACAGTTGAGTCAGTTCCAATGAGGTGGATGAAACTGGAGCCTAATGTATAGAGTGAAGTAAGTTAGAAACAAAAACATCAATACAGTATATTAACACATATACATGAAATTTAGAAAGATGGTAATGATGACCCTATATGAGAGACAGCAAAAGAGACACAGATACAAAGAACAGACTTTTGAACTCTATGGGAGAAGGCAAGGGTGTGATGATTTGAGAGAATAGCATTGAAACATGTATATTAGCATACGTAAAACAGATGAACAGTCCAAATTTGATACATGAAACAGGGCACTCAAACCTGATACATTGGGACAATCCAGAAGGATGGACCGGGGAAGGTGGTGGGAGGGGGTTCAGGACAGGGAGGACATATGTATACCCATGGCTGATTCATGTCAATGTATGGCAAAAACCACCACAATAGTGGAGAGTAATTAGCCTCCAATTAATAAATTAATTAATTTTTTACAAGGGTGTGATGATTTGAGAGAATAGCATTGAAACATGTATATTAGCATACGTAAAACAGATGAACAGTCCAAATTTGATACATGAAACAGGGCACTCAAACCTGATACATTGGGACAATCCAGAAGGATGGACCGGGGAAGGTGGTGGGAGGGGGTTCAGGACAGGGAGGACATATGTATACCCATGGCTGATTCATGTCAATGTATGGCAAAAACCACCACAATAGTGGAGAGTAATTAGCCTCCAATTAATAAATTAATTAATTTTTTAAATTCTCTTGTCTCTCCTTCCTTTATGCTTTCATGCATCCAACTATCACTGAAACTCCATTTTAAGACTGAAACTCAGAATCTTGTCAATGTTCAATGGTCTCTTAATCTTTTATTATACTGAGTTGGAATAGACAAATACAATTTATCATTGAGCTTGAAACTCCTATATTTTTAGACTAATATCACAGTGCATATTTGCTTAATGACTGACTCTTAATATAGTTTATTTTAATAGTCTGGTAATACTAGGGGATATTGCAGGCAACATCCTATGAGTTTCTTAACATGAGGTTTTTAAAGGGCAAGAGGTTTTGACACTGATAAAGTGCATTTTAATTCCTTATTTTTCATTCATGGTTTATCTCTATAATGTTTCCATTTTAACTCAAAACAACTCAGCAAGAAAGATGGGAAGGGCTTCATCATCCTTCCCTTACACAGAAATGATGGATCAGAAACTTTAAATCAATAAAATGTGTCAGGTAGAGACAGAAGAATGTGCCAAACTGTTGTACTTGCTATGATGCTCCTTATCTGCAGACTCCAGACACCTGCCTTGAGCATCTCACTCTCTTTTTGTAAGCAGTTATTAAAATTAAACATTCTTGCTATGTGCATAAAGCTGACTTCTACTACATGGATCTCAGGGCCCCTGCACAAAGATCAACAGAGAGCAAATTCTGAAAACAATAGAAAGAATAATGAAAAAAATCAGATTTTACTTGGTGTAGTATTAGTCCCAGTGAGAGGGAGGCAGAAGGGAATTTGACTATAGTTCTTTATATTCTCACCTTCAGTGGACTCATACATTTATTTATATATATATATATATATATATATTTAATATTTATTTCTAGGCCAAGTACCATTCTTTATTAGTTTAAATATTTAGAAGCACTCACAGACCTTCACTATCTTGGAAGTCTTAATTTTTTTCAGCTGTCTCTGAACTTTATGAGGTTTTAAAAAGTACTTATCACAGATGACTTTTTATTCATCCTGAGGGTCTAAGAATATTGAATGACTATCAGCATGTATTAGCCTTTGTGCAGTCAGCCCTCCTGTGTGCCATCTAATGTGTAGGTTTCTCCCATTCCCCACATCCCCAACTCTCATCCTCAATACTGGTGTTGGTATTTGCTGTCTGCAGTCTAAATGGACAAGAATATTTATGAAATGAAATCTTAATGATGTCACAACTTAAGAAAGAGTGAGGCATTCTTCTTTTCTGGTTAGGATTTCTTCCTTGGCTCCTCCATCTGTGTCACTGAGGAAACTTTAGTTTCTCCTAGGCACAAGAAGGTTGAAAGGGTAAGAAACATATTTGCTTATTTAACTGAGAACATGAATGACAACTTGTCTACATCTAGAGTATTATATATAACTGCATAGTCTATTATTGAAAAGTTAGGATATTTCAGAAATTTTTTAGACTTGAAAAAATGAAAGTCAACTATTTGTTTTCTTTGCCACAACCTTAACTGAATTGTGTTGCTACATGAGAAAATAGATATTAAATTATATTAGTTAATTTAATTAGATACAATGCAAGGTGAGTGATGTGAAAGTCCTTGGGACTCTTTGTGACTCCAAGGACTGTAGCCTGCCAGTCTCCTCCATCCAGGGAATTCTCCAGGCCGGAATACTGGAGTGGATGGCTGTTCCCTTCTCCAGGGAATCTTCCCAACCCAGGGATCAAACCCAGGTCTCATGCATTACAAATGGATTCTTTGCCATCTGAGCCACCAGGGAAGCCCATGATGCAAGGTAAATGTTTACAAATGCTTTGACATAAGTGTAAATGCATTGTAATAGACTACAATGTGTAAGCAAATTTTTCAACAGTCATATAGACTGAGGGTCTCTGAATTGTGCAGAGTTTTTATTTCACATTTAACAGAATTTTGAATCAGTCCATTTGTTTCTGTCCTTAACTTTGCAGAACTGTTGCATACCTCAGTATATATACAAATTAATAGATTAAAATGATTCATAATATACAACTATTTTTCCCAGGACATAACATCCATGTGGCATTTTTATATTTGAATCTATATATATATAGATTATAGACAAATAATTATATATAGAATCTATATAATTATATATAGAACTGTTTGTGTATGTATTTTTTACTTTTTCTCTATCACAGCAGATGATTTAAAAATATGAAATGGAAATGAAGAGAATGAACAGGAGGAATGATTAGGGACTTTAGGGACTGTGACATAAAATTCAGCAAAAGGAGTATATATGAAGGTAAATTTATTGTAAGAGTATGCAAGTATACAGGCACTGCTATGGCTAATATTTAAGTACATAACCACTTTTCTACATGCTTCCATGAGAATTAACTCACTTAATCCTCATAACAACTGCATTAGGGAGGTACTTCTATTACTTCCTTTAAAAGTGGGAAAAATGAGAAACAGATATTTAAGGAAATGTTAGCCATGACTCAGTGTTAGATGGCTGCACTAGGAATTTAACCCACATAGACTTTCAGCACTCTTGATTACTGTGCTATTAGCATGGATTTGAATGTGTGTTTCTGTCAGTATAAGAATTATGTATATATGCAAAAATGTACATCTTTGTACATATGCTTTTGTAAACACATAAGCACAAAAATTTTGTCTCTTCATAATAATTTGGAACCTCAAAATGCATACTTTTATTCTACATATACTGGCATGAAACATTAATGTGGAATAAACAGTGATGTGTTTAAACAAATGTAGAATAAACATGATTTCAGTTTATGCTAATGAAAACATAAGAGTTCAGAGGAATAGGAGAAAACCTCCTCATTCTTTTGCCTTTTCATAGCAAACATTATTTAGGATTTTGCTTCAAGACATTTCAAAAAAAATTTAAACTTCAGTACATCCATATTTAGAACAAGGAATATTTTGTTAGGAATTGGTAGTAACTATCAGATTGAGAGACAAATAGCTGTCACCTTTGAGATGCTTGAAGGAGATGAAATTTATCATAATTACCTTCAGAAAATAGAGTAAGTGCCACTAGACAGCATATATGCAGCCAGAGTAAAGCTTAATAGTCTAATTTTTTCATTACATGAGAACTTATTCACTGTTATGGTTGGTGGAAATAATGGTATAAATAAAGTTTTTCATTCCCAAACTTCTTGAGGCTATTTTCAGGAAAAAAAATGAACAATCATTCGTCCTTGGAGTAAGTGTAAATGCCCAAATATCAGTTAGAGAGTGATGGGAAGACGGAGTGGAAGGGCCATATAACTGACTAGTACAAGGGCAAGGGAAAGGGGGAGTTGGAGAATAAAGCTCCAGACAGGAGATGAAGCTATGCTGAAACTCAATAATAGATTGTTCAATAGATGGACAAATAAGGAGGCAAATTTCCAGCCCCTTCCACCAGGGGAAAATAAACACAAAGAAAAGGAAATATATGCATGCAAGGCACATACTAAAAGATACAAGCAGTTTGCTGTGACTATAACATACGGTCCATTGCATAAAAAGTGAGATAGAAGTCTATCAACAGTCTACCTTGATCTATAGATTTTATCAATTATATTAAGAAATTTGATTTTTAACTTGGAGCAAGGGTAATTTTCATTTAGCAAACAACAATCTGATGGAGAAAGCTTGGCAGATGAGACATTTTTTTTTTTTTAACTATTGCAATGATGGGATTATCTCAGCAGTACAACATAGATGTGATGTGAATGGCTGAGACAGTCTTCACATGGTTGCCTCTTGCTCATTCACATCTCAGCTCAGGTTTCTTATCATCAAGAACCCTTTTTGAACAGCCAATCTAAATGGTCAGTCACCAGAACTTACCCAAGCTTTAATTCTCTGCATTGTAACAATTATTTATTGAATAGACATTTAATCACTGCTTTCCTTAACTAAATAAGTTCCCTTTGGAAAGAAGTGGTATTTTTTCATTGTTTTAAACCAAGACCTACAATAATTGCAAAATACTTTGAAAATATTCTGCTCAATAAATACTTGTTGAGTGAATGAGTAAAGAAAGTAAGTCAGTGGGAAAAGAAGAAGAAAGAAATAGGTATTTGAGGAACTTCACTTGATAAAAAGAAGGAATGAAAGAGATTTGTGCTGACTTTTTTCCCCCATTTGATGCCTGCTGACTAGATATACTGTGGACAAATCAACTGGGATATTTACATAGAATAGTACTGGTTTCAGGATGAGTATAACTTCCAAACTCTAAAAATTTTAAATTATAGGTAAGAAATTTATCTCTTTGGCTCACTGGAGCTTATTAAGAGTAATATAAAGATTTATATTTCTGTCTGAAAGAATTTTCCTGATGACTTTGCTCTTCTTTTCTTCAGGTCATGAACCTCAATTGTTCCTTGTGGCAAGACAACAGCATGTCTGTGAAACGCTTTGCATTTGCCAAATTCTCTGAGGTCACCGAACAGTGCTTCCTTTTATTTACCCTCATCCTACTCATGTTCTTAGCATCACTGACAGGCAACGCTCTCATAGCTCTTGCCATCTGGACCAATCCAGTCCTCCATACCCCCATGTACTTCTTCCTGGCCAACTTGTCTCTCTTGGAGATTGGATACACTTGCTCTGTCATACCCAAGATGCTGCAGAGCCTTGTGAGTGAGGCCCGAGGAATCTCTCGGGAGGGCTGTGCTACACAGATGTTTTTCTTTACATTATTTGCTATAAGTGAGTGCTGTCTTTTGGCAGCCATGGCTTTTGATCGTCATACGGCCATATGCTCCCCACTTCACTATGCAACACGAATGAGTCGTGGAGTGTGTATCTATTTAGCAATGGTTTCTTGGGGAGTGGGTTGCATAGTAGGCTTGG